>APFE030867097.1:126802-138440 GCA_000404065.3 Pinus taeda
GAAATTGAAGAAACAGTAAATGGTGAAGAGTGATGCAGAGTGTCAAATAGTGTTTTTTATAAATTTTATTTAAATATTAAATTTTTTTTACATTTGGTTGTCAAACGAGTAGTGAGGATAACTATCTTTGCTAACCATGAATGCAAGTTGACTCATTACTGTTATTCAAAGAAAACCACGCCACCAAGAATATCTATCTATCATAATTTGGTTGTCAAACCAGTGGTGAAGACAACCATCTTTGCTAACCATGAATGCAAGTTGACTCATCACCGTTATTCAAAGAAAACCACGCCACCAGGGATATCCCGCCCGGGCATGGTCCAGAAGGGGGCTTTATCTCCTTCCAAATGCTTCTGAATCTTGAGTTGTTAACTTGTTTCCTTACTTTCAAAAGAAGACTAACTTTTTAACCAAACAAAAACAACTTTAAAACATACTCTAATTAACTTTAATTACTCTAATCTTGATATTTCAAACATTTAACTATTAATATTAATAGTAAAATAAACCATAATAATAATATAAACAAAATCAACGTTATTCTTATCTTGATAGTAGAATTTAAAATATTTAAAAAAATCGGCTATCAATAATAAAGTAAACAAAATCAACTGTTTGCCTCAAAACCAACCATTCAGCTTCATTATTGTCGGACAAATTTCTGACTCTGAATTACTCTTAAGTCTCATCCACTGGTCTACAAATAGTCAAATGCTTTAGGATTAATCAAATTCTAATAATAACACATAACAATGGAATTAGTCAAACAGTCCATAACTAACGTTCAACAATATTGACAACAACGGAAACCAATCGAAGTGACCTGTACTGTAAGCCAATTTTATAAGATTCTAACTGGAACAAATTAGCAACAGCAACCAATCTAAGAGACCTGTACTGTAACCAATTTTATAAGATTCTAACTGGAACAAATTAGCAACAGCAACCAATCTAAGAGACCTGTACTGTAACACAATTTTATAATGTTTTAACTGGTATAAATTGTTCCAAAATAACAGTGACTGCAAGTACTGTTGGGAGAGCTGGTGAGTACATACCGTAAATATGACCAGTAATGTCTCGGTATCGAATATGCCGCACTCCGTCGATTTGGTTGAGGCGCGCAAGGAGGAGATTTGCATAAAGAGATAACAAGCCTATTGCCATAAACCCCAAAATACCCGCTACCCATCCCAAGGGAACCATGATGATTCCGGAATAGCCTAATATATATGCGCTGTTCGCCGTCGTTATCAGAACGAAACTTACCTGATACCATGGATCTGCAAAAATTTCACCAATAATAAATTTTCAGTGCAAGTTTAGAGAGTTGTGATGGCGATTTACGCAATTAAACTGTAATGATTTTGATTTGCCCAATTTGTCTGATAGTTACTCAAAAACCAAAAAATTTTGTGACGAATAGTTACTTCATCCATCATCAACAACCAAATAACTTTGTGAGGAATAGTCTTTCATCCATCATCAACAACCAAGTTGGTGAGGAATAGTTACTCTATCCATCATCAAAAACCAAATAATTTTATGAATTTAAAACGTAACTTTGTAAATTTAGAACATAAAGTTTAAAACAAAATTAGTTTCGAAGGAAAAGATTATATACCCCGACTTATAAGATGAGCTGTGCTCTTGGATTCATGTGTGCTCTGTATGTCGTCTGTGAGATTCTCTTGAAGGAGTGGTCTTTCAGCTGAATTCTCCATTGCATGTACGAGAAGACCAATGTGATCTTCCAAAACTATTTGAATTTGAGCAGGGTACCCTTATGGCCTGCTTCTATGATTGGTACACTTCAATTACACATGTTACCAGTACCCATGCAGAGTAGCTGGACTTATCCGCTTTAAAACTCTCCACATGACATAAACCCCAAACGTTTTTCCACATGTATTTATCAGCCATAACGACAGTGATTTATATATAAACGTTTTTCAGCATGTATTTATCAACCATAATAACCATCTAACAACCGTTCCTCAATCATGGCACTTTCAATCTGTCATTCAAACCAGAATAACTAATAAAATATGTTCCTGTCACAGCTCCCAGAAAGATTATCTATAAACATGTGGAACGCACAACAGAGATAACTGTGATCTTCACACCTGCACGTGTTTTAACACAGCTGTGAACCACAAGAACCAGCCAACAACCATTCTTCAATCGTAGCACTATAACCTGTCATTCAAACCCTAATAATGTGGAAGCTAATTATGTTCCCAATATTTCTACTTCAAACAAAGTCTGAAACCACATGTGATGTGAAACTGACAACAAAATAAAACAATACAAGCAGCCAAGAACTGTTGTTCAATCATAGCATTGTAAATCTGTCCAACAAACCGTAAGAAATATGGAGACCAAATACACGTCAATGTATCTTCCAAGAATCCAAATACACGTCAATGTATATAGTTGATTTGATGAAAGTTTTTTTTAAAGGCCAAAGGGATATTTACAGCTCCTTATAATGTATAAGTATGTCAATTTTGTTTATATTACTCAAAATAAAATTAAAAAATAAAAATCTAAAAATAAAAACAATTAATTTAAATGTTTTATATAGTTATTCAAATTCAACATATATAATAAAATTAAAATTAAAATTCCAAATTAGGTAAAATTTTAAAATTCTTTGAGCTTTACTAAAGTCAATACCATTTAGTAAAATAAAATAAAAAGGTTATTTCAACACAAAGAATCTAAAATCTTGCTCCAAAGTCTTTTAATATTTCTTTTAATTAAGTATTTGTAAAATGAGTCAAGGAAAACCATATCTTATGGATATATTAAAATCTCTAAAGACATAAATATTTCCACATCAAAGTTGTAATATTTGAAAAGTTTGTTATCATGCCATGTAAAAAATCATTAAATCTAATATTAATATTAATATTATAAATTTAATAACTTAGGATTAATACAATATTAAATTTAATATAATATTAAATTTGTTATATCATAATATATATTAATATATTAATGATATATATTAACTCTCGATATATATGGGAGGGAAGAATGAAGACAGAGGGCTAGAGGTGGAGAAATAGAGGGAGTGAGAGGAAGCTAGCAAAAGGGAGAGAGAGGAAGGATGAGAGAGGACTTGAGAGACAAGAAAAGAGAGTGAGGGATAAAGTGTTGAAAAGTGTGCAACAAGAAATGCTTGTTGAGAATGCAACAAGATGATGGAGTTTAGTGGAAAGGAGTCGTCTTCACTAAGTGGTCCCCTCCCGCAGGCAAGTTTTGGCATAAAGTCTATTTTTAGACATATGGATCATGGTCTATGAGTTGCAGGATGATGTTTATGGATTATTGGTCATGTTGGGAAAAATAGATGGACTTCTATTTTTTGGATCACAACGGTGTGATCAAAGTCTATTTTTAGACTGTCAGGTAAAAATAGAAACAGTCAAATATTATTAGCTCTTAGTAATATTTGGACTCTAAACTTTATCTTATTCTCTTGGAGCACTTCAGTTCGAGCTACGGATGTGGCACATGCAATTGCATAAAGGAAATATGTGGTTCTTATGGGTTACTTGAGCTATTGCATGGAGGACTTCAGTTAGAACTCAAGTGGTTGAGTTCTGTGGAGTTAGATGAGCAGTTAATGGAGTTGTGTTCAGTTTGACTTAGTTGAACTAGTTGTATTTAGTCTAACTGGCCAATAGACTAAGTGATGAGTTGTGTGAATTAGTTATTAATTAATTCACTAATTACTAACTCATAATGCAACTGAAGAATACATCAGTTAACTCAGTGCATGGACAGTTTAGTGGAGACAAGTGTTAGAGGTAAGTGAAAGGGTGAGTTGTGACTATCAGTTGTGCATGAGATTTGCACATGCAACGGATTGAGTAATGCCAATGAGGCCAAGGGCAATTGTAGCTTGTGCTCACGTGATTTTTCCAAGTAAATACGAGTTTGCTTGAGCCATTATCATTCATTCTTATGCAGGTATTGTGTAGTGGAGGCAGGCAACTAACGGAGGAGATTTGGAGATCAGATCTGAGCTGTATTGTGTGTAATAGGTGGAGATAGTGCTGGATACTTGTGAAGAGTATTGTACTATGTATTGTTACATGTTCTCAATCAATATAATATACAAATAGTTGGGGTTTTTAGCGAGATGCTTTCCCCAGGAAAATACTGTGTTGATATGTGTGATTGATGCTTTTATGTGCGCATGTTATTGTTTATGCTTCTGTAAATTGATGATCAACATAGAGGAGGTTATGTATTATGCATGTATTCCGCAATAGTGTATAATCGGGATAATCTCTGTGAATATGTGTCATATTAGTCAAAATTTCTACATGGTATCAGAGGATGCTGATTTGTAGAAGAGATTTCTACATGATATCAGTGAAGAATTAATCATTAGATCTATTATTCAGGAAGTGACTACGTTTTATTTCTTCAGGCAGAGTCTGTAATCGGGCCAGGTAGCCTCTGTATTCATCCTTCTTTTGGAAGGTGAGATATCCGGTGAATGCCCATACAATGGATCTCTGTACAAGAAATACTTTGTTCTCACGAATTTTAGGTCAGAAGTAGTTGAGTTTTGAGCTAGTGGAATGACGCTCAAGGATAAAACTCAGAAACATTAAGTGTGAGAATGGAGATAGTATGCCCTAGTATCTCACGAAGTTCAGCCAATGCCGGGATGACCTGGGAAGTGTGGGGGTGACTGTCGATGATGAGGATGGTGAGTCTAGCACTCCTTGGCCTTCCTAAGAGCTGGCATAGCTACCAGGACTCGGTGAATAGAAGGGAGAAACTGCCAAATTGGGAATGACTATGGTCAGATTTGATGCAGGAGGAGATCAGACGGTGCACCAGATACAGTTCTTCATCTATGCATGATGAGGAGAACTGTGCCTTAGCGAGTAAGGTGAAGAAGGGGAAGGGGAAGGTTTCTCTTTTCGATTCCAGTTCTTCCAATGATGGGAAGAAGGTTGACAAGTCGAAGGTGAGATGCTTTCGTTGTCATGAGTTGGGCCATTATGCTACTAATTACCCAAAGAAGAAGTCTAAGAAGGGATCCGGGGAAGGATCTGAAGGTGAGGCACTTGCTTCACAGTTTGAGTTGGATTTCACACTCTTCGCATGCATGGTTTCATCCATGATGGGAAGTGGTTGGTTTCTTGACAGTGGAGCTTCTTTCCACATGACCGGTGACAAAAGTTTGTTCAGTACTTTGGAGGAGAAAGATCTCCAGATACTCATAGGGATGGGTAATGATGAGAAGTATAGTGTCTTGGGTGTAGGCACAGTTATTTTTCAAAGGGAGCATGGAGCTTGCCTTACCTTAACCGATGTTAAGTATGTAACAGGACTGAAGCGAAACTTGGTGTCGATCACGATGCTGGAAGATAGAGGCTATGATGTAGTCTTCAGAGAGGGAAAGGTTTTCCTTACTCATCACTAGACAGGTGAAGCAGATTGGTTCACAGGTCAAGAACCTGTATCTTCTTGAGGTTCAAGATGCATGCAAAGCCTTGAGCAGCGAGGCAACTGATGGAGACTTGGTGGTTGAGAGGGAGGGTATATTACCTCTCAACATTCGGAGCCAGAAGAAGTCTCAGACAATGGTGGAGGAGCCACGATTGGTGTAGCAGCTTCAGGAGGTTGTGGAGTAGCCACAACAGGGGAAGCTGAGTGGAGATCGAGTAGAGATATCTATTCATGCAGAGACCTCCACTAGGGGGAAACTTCGAGCCAGGTGGGCTAAGGGATCACATGCAACCATACCTCCAGGTAGGAGGTGGGGCGATATAGAGTGATCGTCCCAAGGAGGAGGGGCAGTATCCTTGAGGTACCCAACCTCTTGGATGAGACCTTGCTACAGGAGCCTTGATGTGGAGTAGCAAGAACTGACTGATTGGGTAGAGACAGATGTAGATGGAGCGGCACAGAGAGCGACAGTGCAGGGAATCCCAGGACAAAGCTTAGCATGCAGGTTGCAGCCATGCGAGAGGTACAAGTGTTTTGCACAGTGCTAGGTGGCATAGAGAGGTGTGCAATGGTGCGAGATGCATGAAGATGTTGCAGTAGCATAGATGTCAGAGAGGGAGCACTTGTCAGCAGTAGGTAGAGCTTCAACATCAGAGTATGTTCCTAGCCCAACAGAGTGGTCAGTTGGGAGTGTTTTTTTGTTCCAAGTGTTGTTGGAGCAAAGTGGACCAAATATATGTGTTGCATGTAGAACATTCCAGAGTTACAGGATCAGGTTTGAGAGGAAGCCTTTCTTGTTAAGAGGGAGTGTTGAAAAGTGTGAAAAAAGAAATGCTTGTTGAGAATGCAACAAGATGATGGAGCTTAGTGGAAAGGAGTCGCCTTCACTAAGTGGTCCCGCAAGCAAGTTCTGGCGCAAAGTCTACTTTTATACTATGTCTATTTTTAGACATATGGATCATGGTCTATGAGTTGCAGGATGTTGTTTATGGATGATTGGTCATGTTGGGAAAATAGATGGACTTCTATTTTTTGAATCACAGCGATGTGATCAGAGTTTATTTTTAGACTGTCAGGTAAAAATAGAAACAATCAAATATTATTAGCCCTTAGTAATATTTGGACTCTAAACTTTATCTTATTCTCTTGAAGCACTTCAGTTCAAGCTACGGATGTGGCACATGCAATTGCATGAAGGAAATACGTGGTTCTTATGGGTTACTTGAGCTATTGCATGGAGGACTTCAGCTAGAACTCAAGTGGTTGAGTTATGTGGAGTTAGATGAGTAGTTAATGGAGTTGTGTTCAGTTTGACTTAGTTGAACTAGTTGTATTTAGTCTAACTAGCCAATAGACTAAGTGATAAGTTGTGTGAATTAATTTCTAATTAATTCACTAATTATTAACTCATAATGCAACTGAAGAATACATCAGTTAACTCAGTGCATGGATAGTTCAGTGGAGACAAGTGTTAGAGGTAAGTGAAAGGGTGAGTTGTGACTATCAATTGTGCATGAGATTTGCACATGCAATGGATTGAGTATTGCCAATGAGGTCAAGGGAAATTGTAGACATGATTTTTCCAAGTAAATGTGAGTTTGCTTGAGCCATTATCATTCATTCTCATGCAGGTATTGTGTAGTGGAGGCAGGCAAGCAGCGGAGGAGATTTGGACATCAGATCTGAGCTGTATTATGTGTAACAGGTGGAGATAGTGCTGGATACTTGTGAAGAGTATTGTACTATTTATTGTTACATTTTCTCAATTAATATAATATATAGATAGTTGGGGTTTTTAGCGAGATGCTTTCCCCGGGAAAATACTGTGTTGATATGTGTGATTGATGCTTTTATGTGCGCATGTTATTGTTTCTGCTTTTGTAAATTGATGATCAACGTAGAGGAGGTTATGTATTATGCATGTATTCGACAATAGTGTATAATCAGGATAATCTCTATGAATATGTGTCATATTATTCAAAATTTCTACATAAAGAAATGGAGTTGGAAGAAAAGAGAGCGAGGGAAGAAGAATCACATATATTAAATCTAGATATATAAGGGAGGGAAGAACAAAGACAAAGTGTTAGAGGTGGAGAAATAGAGGGAGAGAGAGAGGGAGAGAGAGAGAGGGAGAGAGAGGAAGGATGAGAGAGGACTTGAGAGTCAGGCAAGAGAGTGAGGGATAGAGGAATGGAGTTAGAAGGAAAGAGAGGGAAGGAAGAAGAATCACATAAAGAGATAAAAGTGGAGAGAGAGAGAGAGGGAGTGACAATGGAGAGATGGAGAGAGTGTACATGTTTGGGGCTGAGATAGAGAGATAAAGAAGGAAAGATAGAGAGAAGAGGGGGAGAGGAGAGATAGTGACAAAGTTGGAGGCTGGAGAGAGAGAGAGAGATAAAAAAAACAAAGAGATAAGGGGGAGAGATAGAGTGGGGCAGGAGAATAAGGGAGAGAGAGGAAGGAAGAGAGCTTGGATGTGAGAGAGAGAAGGAGATAAGAAGGAAGAGAAAGAGGGAGGTAAGAAGAAATACGCAGAGAGAGAAAAGTGGAGAGAGAGAGAGAGAGAGGGAATGATAAGGGAGATGGAGAGAGGGGAAGCGAGGAGAGCAAGAGGGAAGAGAGATAGAAGGAGGGGGAGAGGGACAGAAGGGGAAGAAAGAGAGAGAGGGAGAGGAAGTGGGAGGGAGAGATATATAAATATAGAGAAATAGTGTGTAGGTTTTGGGGGTGATATATAGAGACAAAAGAGAGACAGAGAGAGATAAATATATAGATGGAAGGTGAAGAGAGGGAAGAAGAGAGAGGGAGAGATAAATAGATATGGAGGGAGAAAGCATGTGTGTTTGAGGAGGGGGGTGAATTAGAGAGACAAAAAAGGAGAGATGGAGGGAGATATAGATATAGATGGAGGGGGGGAGAGAGGGAAGAAGAATTCTTGCACTAGATGCATCGATTTTAGTGTAGATGGTGATTTATATCATATTTGATTTCTTACATTGAAGGAGATAAACTAAAGGACATGAGAGAGCAGGAATGAAAAGAGTGAGAGAAGGGGAGGAGTGAGAGAGGGAGAGAAGGGTAAGAGAGAGAGAGGGAGACACAAAGATGGAGGGGGGAGAGAGGGAGGGAGATAGTGACAGGGTTGGAGGGAAAAGAGAGAGAGAGAGAGAGTTGCGAGAGAAAGGGAGAGAGACGACTTGAGAGAGAGGAGGAAATAGGGATGAAAAAGAGATGGATTTGGAATGGGAGAGAGGAAGGGGAGAAAAAAGAAATACAAAGAGAAAAGTGGAGTGAGTGAGAGAGAGGGAGTGAAAAGGAAGATATGGAGAGAGAGTGTGTATATTTGGGGGTGAGATAGAGAGACAAGGAAGGAGAAATGGAGTGAGATATAAACACAAATGGAGGGGGGAGACAGACAAGAAGATTTCTTGCACTAAATACATTAAATTCATGGTAAATGGTGATTTCTAATTCTATTTGATTGCTTGCACTAGATGCATTAATTTCAGTATAGATGTCGATTTCTATTGATATTTGATTACTTGCAATAAATGCATTGATTTAAGTGTGGATGTTGATTTCTAATCCCATTTGATTGCTTACACTAAATGCATTGATTTCAGTGTATATTTTTCTAATTCTATTTGATTGCTTGCACTAAATATGTTGATTTTAGTGTAGATGTTGATTTCTAATTCTATTTGATTGCTTGTGCTATATGCATTGATTTTGGTGTAGAATGTTATTTATAATTATATTTGATTGCTTGCATTAGATGCATTGATTTTAATATAGATTGCAATTTCTAATCCTATTTGATTTCTTGCACTAGAAGCATTGATTTCAGTGTAGATGGTGATTTCTAATCCTACTCAACTGCTTGCACTAGATGCATTGATTAGTGTAAATGTTGATTTCTTGCACTAGATGCATTGATTTCAGTGTACATGTTGATTTCTAATCTTACTTGATTGCTTGCACTAGATGCATTGATTTTAGTGTACATGTTGATTTCTAATTTTATTTGATTGCTTGCATTAGATTTATTGATTTCAATGTAGATGTTTTCTAATCTTGTTTAATTGTGTGCATTAGATGCATTAATTTCAGTGTAGATGATGATTTCAGTTTAGATGATGATTTCTGATTTGATGTAACTCAATGTATGATGGTATATTAACTTAAATTGATTGGATAACAATGTGCATTTATTTCAGTGTAAGCACAAAAAAATGATTGGCTATTTGCATTGTTTTTTGTGTTATAGTAATTCAGCCTATTAATATTGGAGCGCAAGAGAGACGAGATATGATGTTTACTACGATAGTTCGAGTTAAAGAATTGAATGATTTACAGTATCAACTATCATTTTCATATAATTGATATGAAAAGATGAAAAAACTAACAAATAATTTAAAGATTTTGTAAATTTGACCACTCATTAAAAAAAAATCCAAATTACATTATTTGACTTTTGCAAAACAAACTATAGATAAAAAAGTCATCAAAATATTTTCAAGGAAATAAATTATTTCAAACATTAGCAATGAAACAAATGATTTGAAGAGTAATCTTGATGCAGTAAATTATTATAACTACTTCACAAAATATATTTAGTAATACCTAGAGAGAGAACATTAAGAATTATTAATTGTCAAAAGCTGTGATACCTAAAATTAAGTGAAATATATATGCGTATCAATCCTCTTGCAAACTATTGAAATTGTTTCTCTTCTTCATCACCAACTAATTACTAACATACAATTACAATACACATATAGAAATATAACACAACAATTGTAATATTCACAAACATTACCATCCAAATCCAAATAAATAAATACACAAACCACTCAATGCATCCAAGCTCAAGGCAAGCAACAAAAACAAAATTATAGAAGAGAATGATCATGTCAAACAAAGAAAACATAATGTAAATTTAAAAGTATGAAGTATCTCAAAAATATACATAATAATGATAATCTAAAAATCTGTCATTGTCATTTTTTTTCAACTCAAAAATAAAAATAAATTAATTAATTAATAAAAATGGAGTCCCTCACTTGGAACAAGCCTAGATCCATCTAACACTGGATCTATCATGTGCGAGGTGAAAACATTTCCTCAAATTCCACACTCCAAAATGAAAGTTTGCAATTGGAGAAATTTGATCCCTGCATCATAGATCCCAAGTTAGATGGATCTCTGCTAGTTTTAATAATTGGTTTGAATTTCACACTATATGGCAACAAAACTTGAAACAAACTAATTAATTTCATTTCAAAAAGCTTATTTTTTTCCAATTATTTTAATTTTAGTTAATTTATATATTTTTTCAAAATTTTAATGCATATTTTTATAAAAAAATATATATATATTTTTTAATAATTAAATAAAAATTTTAAATTATAAAGTTTTATTATATAATTAATTGATTAGATCGTTTGGGAAAACTTCTACAGGTTTCTAATTGTGAATGTGTTCCAATTTTCAGATGGGATCCATCCATCGTGAGGGACCAAAGAAACCCTATAATAATGAAATCCCCATATAGATCAGATTGTACCTTACAACATGCTACCTAGAAATATCTATCTATAATTAATTGATTTTTATAAATTTATTAACTTACATGAAATTATTAAAATTTAAACAAAATGATAAATATGTTTCATTTAACCACTTTCTAATGTATGTGCCTTTCAGAAATATCTATCAATTTATATTTTATTTGTTTTTATAAATTTATTGACTTACATAAATTATTAAATTTAAACAAAATATAAATATTTTCATTAATCCACTCTTTAATATTGTATTTGCATCTGTATACATCACAAGCTCAATTGGAACCATATCATTGCAAAAAGGATTAATGGGGGGTGGAAAGCTTATTTTGGTCTTGAAAATAATTGTAAAACAACAAACCTCATAATGTGGGATAAAAAGAAGTTCCAACCTGAAAATTAAAAGTAATACACCCTATCCTATTCTCCTTATAGAAGCAGATATTTCCGCTATTGAGAGCCTAGATATGATTAGGTTTCTATTGTACAAGCACAAACTCAATAACATAGACGATCATAGACTTCCTAAGCTAGCTTTAAATTCCAGCCAAAACCACCTAAGGCTCAATCGAGGGTGGCATAAA
>APFE030867097.1:138643-153875 GCA_000404065.3 Pinus taeda
TTCCTAAAACGCCATGGATGAAAAGGATCTGCCATATTTGTGAGAATAGGAGCATCGAGGATGAAAACCACTTCCTCTTAGAGTGCCCTGCATACAACCACATTAGATCTCAATTTCACAACCTTTGTTACAATACTGACCTTCCTAGCCTTTTACAATGCAAAAATTATAGTGAACTCGGGAGGCTTCTCTCCAAGCTTTTTGAGCATAGGAATAAAATCTTAAATCAAAATAAATAATTTGTTTCTTTAGGTCCAATAGACCAATGTTTGGTCTCGGTGGACGTTAACCATCATCATCATAATATTGTATCTTATCCATCAAAGATAATGTTGTCAACGCTTATGATACTATCCATCAAAGATCCTGTAAGTTCTTTCAATGTTAAGGGCCATTAAGAGCAATTCTTGATGTTATAGTTTAACTAAATCGTTTTTTAACCCTTAAAATCATGGAAATTCTGGCAATATTTTGATATTAGGCAAGGATTTTTGTAAATCCCGGGTATATTTGTTAAACATCAAAATTTTAAGTGCCCTTATAAGTTTTTGATGATGCTAAATCCATTTCCACCAACAAAAACATAATTCAAACAATACTATGACAAAATTTATTGATTTTTTTGGCCAAAATTCCAACCACTTTTAATTTTCTAAACAATTCCTAACTCAATAAACTACAGTCAAATTAAATTGGTTAATTGTGACGGGTAGTAAATAAGCGAGCCCTTCTATTTATGAATATATTGTTTTGGGATTATGAACATTAAAATAAATCACTAAGCCAACACGAGTTTACTTTGTTAATTGTGACGGGTAGTAAACAAGTCCACGAGTTAAATTTGCTAATTTTGACGGGGAATAAATAAGGGAGATGGTAGTGGCAAATTACATTAAATGTCATTTTAATTATTTAATTGTTTTTAATTTCATTTAATTTTATTTTTCATTCCTTGCGAGAGGTATTAAAGAATCAAATTTGAAGGATAAGGTTTTAGGGTTACGATCCATTAAAAGAATTTAATGTATATATATATATATATATAGAGTTAGTGTTAAAAATAATATTTTTTTTCATTTGAAAAAATAATAATATATCAAAATTGTATTTGGTATTAATAGGATTGTAATGAATATTTATATTTAGCGATAAAATTCACTTTCTTCCAACATGTAACTATTAGTAACCATTATTTGATTTAATCCACACTTAGACTTTGTTTTAATCAACTCATATTATGTTAAGATATGAATGTTAAGTTGAATACCCCTAATATTTAATGGAAAAAGTCTCACTAATAATATCTATTGATTTTGGTAGAAAGATCACTAGTCGAAAAGAACCTAGGTATATGTTGTACTTAAAAATTTTTGGGAACACAAAAATAATTGGGAATAGAAGAATGTTATAGTATTTATAATTGTATGATCCAAATTGGGAATAGAAGAATGTTATAGTATTTATAATTGTATGATCCAATTTAAAGGATTAATTTTTCATCACATGGTAAAAATTGAAAATTCTATTAGTAACAAAATAAATTACACTTTACAAAGGCTTTAAATAATATAGCAATGGAAGAAGTATGGAATAAAATTAAACTAGATGTAAGTCACTTCAATGTGTTTGATAGTGAAGCTTGTGTTACATTCATGATTAGAAAATAAATGAATTATAGCATAAAATTGAGTAGTGTATTTTTGCTAGATATTCTAAAGAAGTAAAAGAATATAGGTTTTGTCAACTTCGCCCTCATGAAATAATTATTAGAGGAGATGTAAATTTGATGAAAATATCTTGGCCTATGAGTTAATTTAGTGTTTGCACCACCTTATCTTGCAAGCCATCATTGATGTTTGTTTCATCTTCTCTTCTTAACTTTTCTATCGGTGATCTTATTCGATTTGAGCCCATTGAACATGAACATGCACCAACACCATAGCTTCCTAGATGGGTCCATTCAATTTTTTCTGTGATTTTTTCAATGATTCTACAAATCAATTCCATACACTTTCATAGTTCCGACAAGCCTCCTCTCTTTTAGATCAATATTTAGAGTTCATGATCCAAAAGCATTTGTACACTATTTTGGCCATCCAAATTGGGACACAACAATGAATGAACAACATCATTCCTTAATGTAAAATTATACTTTGGATCTTGTACCCCTTCCAAAAGGAATAAAACTTGTCAAATGTAAATAGGTCTATAGAACTAATTATTCATCAAATGGAAGTGTTTAAAGGCATAAGACTGTATTCATTTCCAAATGATTTTTTTTTTCAAATTGAAAGAAATAACTATAATGAAATATTCGCCCCCATAACCAAAATGAGTTTCTTCGACCTTTCTCTAACCCTTTCCACCTCACATAAATGAGGGATCCATCATATGGATCCACCTTATTACATGTAAATTTGCATAAAAAGTTTTACATGGAACAACCAAATAGCAATGTTCAGAATGACTCCAATGGTGTTTGCCACCTTCAAAAATCACTTTATGGTCTTATGAAATATCCTCGAGCTTAGTATGCTAAAACTGGAAACTTTATTCTTAGCATCAACTTTTATAGTTACCATTATTAGCCAAATATATATACTAAGAAAGTAGGAAGCCATCTCATAATACATGTTTTTTATGTTGATGATCTTATCCTCATTAGTAGTGATTCTAAACTTTTAAACCATTTGAAATATATCCTTAGAAATAATTTTGAAATGAACAAATTAGTTTATTTGCATTATTTCCTTAGCCTCCAAGTATTGCAAAATAGGGAAGGAATTTCTATTTTCCAATCTAAGTATGCATGCAAAATTCTTTGTCACTTTCACATGGAAGAGTGTAAATTATCCTCTTCTTCCTTTAAGACCGGATTCAACCTCACTACCCCTATACCATTATTGGAGCCCATAAAAGTTTTGTTTAATTTTGGTAGGTATAAGGCCGCACAGTAAGGATGAGGTGCATGGGAGGTATGAGTGGAACATAGCACAGGGCTAGTGCAGGAAGCATGACGCAACATAGGTGGACAACACAAACAGAGGTGGTAATGGCACCCTAGGATGGGGGGCACATATGAGGGAATACTGCAATTAGGATTTTGCAAAGGGATGGAGCTAATCGAGAATATCGTGGCAGATTGGAGGTTGTAGATATTTTGAAGGAGGAAGAGAAAGGGTGGAATGAAGTTGACTGGTGGGAAGATATTTTGAATGGTCGATATTACACATGAGCTAGCTCAAATATGGATTGGAAAATATCTTAATGGTTTGGAGGATAGTTGGGCCAATCAGACAAAGGCCTGAGAAGGTTCGAGGGGCTTCCAAGTGAGGATAAAGCAGGTTGTTGAGTACAAAACGTGGGTCAGTTATTAGATGTTGGATGTCAGATGAAGAAGGAAGCATAACTGTAGAATTTTCACATGGCCATACAATTTTTGTGTAATGTCTATGTGTCCAGAGTTACAGGTGGGTCAGTTAGAGTTGATAGCTGTGGAGTAGCCTTATTGTATCGTTTTGGCAAGTTGGGTGTCTGAAGTGTATGATATGAATTTTGCTTCTATTTGTACACGACGTGTCTTTGAAAGGCTAATAAGCCTATTGGTCTGTTAAATGCAACTAAGTTATCCTTGATGCTAATATAAACTAATGAATGAATTATTTTCCTCCTCTACTCAGTATTGATGTATGAATGTGTTACTTATGCATATTGGCTTTATGTATGTTAAAAGGAGTTTGTATTAGTTTTGAACGTTCATAACTATTTTTAATGGTCTAACCATTTATAGTGTTTATGTCGTATGGGACTTATGTATGCCATTGGTTTGTTACTATTTTGAACACTTATGAATGTGTTTAATGGGCTGAATGGTTGCAAGGTAGTTGGGGTGAATGGATAAATGTATGTAAGAGGGAATAATCTTGGGTAAGTGTTGGTATAACATCTAATGGCCGAAAGTGTAATCCATTGGGACTTCCTACTTGTTGTTGGTCTCAACTTATGCATTGACTGGTAAGCCAAGGGACTTAAAGCTCTTAGTCATACATAGTACTGGAGTGATGGTAAAGTGTTTGTCGGTGGGTGTCTACTGTCATAAGTCATAGAAAGTCTTGTCAGATTGCAAAAAGCTAGTTTTGACAATCACCCATTAACATGTAGGTGAGACTTCACCCACTTTGTGGGTGTTGCTGAAAGGGTTGGAATGCTAAGCAGGTTTTTTTTTTGCCACTATGTAGCAAATCTTGAGTTTGTCAGAGTCTTGTGCACTAACAAATTGTTCTATTGCTGGGAGTGAGGTGGATGTGTGATGGGATTGTCTCATAAGTATGTGGAAGCATTGGAACCTAACTAGGGAGGAAATTCACAATGGTTCAGATGGAAACTACGTGATTTTTTTGTGAAAGAGATAGGAGACAAGAGCGAGAGCATAGAGAAATGGCTACAAATGTACGAGTTCACTGACTTTCATGAATTTTTCTTCGAGGATTGCCCTAATATCTTGACAAAGTGGATCCAACGATTAGAAGAAAATAACTCGACATATTGCCACAATAGGTCGAGGAGGTGGAACTTAGAGGAGATACACCAGTTGGAGGTAGTAACTAGTAAAACTTCTCGTGTTGTTGATTTTAGATTTGAAATTGTATTGGAAGGATACATTTTTTAATTTGCAATGGAAGCGACGATATCCTACACTACAACGAAACAAAAATTTCAGAGGGGACCGAGAGGTAGATTTATAAGGTTTCTATTGTTATTTATTAAGATTTTGTTATATGACCACGAAGTTTTGCCCCTAGAGTCTGACAATGTGATTAGCTAAGTTGCCTATAGGCAAGGGGAAATGGGGGAGAACGAAGAGATGTTATGATGGAAAGGGAAGGAGAAGTGGTAGAGGACTACGGTGGAAGTTGTTAGCAGACCTGAAACTATGTGTAGAAAGGATAAGGGATAGGATGGAACAAGAGAGTTAAAAAGGTGGCACTTTGAGGAGTGGGAGAAGGTTTCGATAGGGTGATGTGTGAGGAGGCTGTTCAACATTGATGCCTACCAAGAGAAGAAGAAGCCCGGAAGGAGGGGCTAGTAAAGGCCACCAAAGGTCAAAGAGTAGTGCTAGTGATTAGAGCTATGAAGGGATTCATTTCAGTACATCATGAATAGAGGAAGAAGAAGGAGAACAAATGAGCCCATTCCGTGCAAAATATTTAGAACTAAAAGAATAGAGTCAAATCATGCCTAGTGTTAAGCCCATGACCCTGTGCACATCTACGAACTAGGAGGTAAGTACTCAACGCACTTGATCCAGATGGATGTTGGTGGCCACCCGCCTATTCCACTTGGACCCCCACCATTGTTTCTTTTAGTTTTTCAGTTTCCTTATTTGTAGCACAATTTACTATTTTTGGCAGTTTTTTGGGTCCTAAACTTCTGGAGCCGTTTTGAGACCCTAAATGACATTTTTTTGGAAAATTGGAAACAACATGGGCCTTTGTGATCCTCGAATAGATCTTTCTAACAAGGTATTGTACGTGTTAAACGAAGACCATATGCCAAAGTCACATCCTCGATAATTTGATGTACCAATTTACCCAAATGGTGCCCATAGTTTGGCGCTTCATCTCCTAGGGTTAGGTTTTTGGATGTTTAGGGTTTTCCATTGTTTCTCAATAATAAATAGGCCTTTGAGCCTCATTGTAACACACTTCATAGGCATGTAGCTGCCACATCTCTTCTCAAAGATAAGCTACCATCGCTTGAGCTAGTCTTATTTACATTCTGTTTGTAAGCATATTTCAATATTTGATATTAATGAAATGAAGTGTTATTTCTGTTGCATCTCTGTACTTATGGTTATATCTGTAATTTGTTGTGTTCCTGTTTAAATCCAGATAAACACTAATACAACTAGTGTAGAGGATAACTATAGTAAAGGAGGAGGAAATACTAGCAATAGTGGAATTGGTCAAATAGTATGAGGGTTGATAGAAGGTGCGCAAACCCATAGTGGTGCATAGTCAATCTCGTAGTACTCTGGTAGTATAGGAAGCACAACTGGGATTACTTCATTATGAAGTACTGCACAAAACACAATGGCATACGTTGATTTACGAATGTCCATGTTTCATGGTGTTGGGACCAAATACCCAAAGCAACATTTGTTCATGTGTGAGGTTCCTTGGAGTTCGTATGCTCATGGTATTCATAGTCAAAGTTGTGGTCAAACTAGGCCAAGTGGTAGTCACTAATGAGGAAAAAATTTGGCAAAGTACCAGCCATCGAAATAGGTGAATTTGTCATCTCGTTAATTTTTCCAGTGACCCCCAAAATCAAGTCGAATTTTTTTGACTAATTATTGTTATATAAAACCAAAAAAATTGGGTGGCGCCACCACCCCCGCCATTCCTCCCCAACGACTATATATATATATATATAATATATATATATATATATATATAATATATATATATATATATAATATATATATATATACATATATATATATATATATATATATATATAAGTGTCGAGGCTTGCAGCTCTGACCCAGGGCCCTGCCCACCATACAATAATGGTCCAAACATATATATTACTACCGATAATATGGGGTCAGCAAGGTTTGAACCCCCCGCCAGCTAGTTGACTTGCCACCTAGGTAGCCCTATACCAACACTCCAACTATTATAACAACCACCCATTGTTAAACACACCACCTGCCCATTATAATAACCAACCACATTTAATAAACAACCTGCCAAATTTAAATTTGTGCAAAACAAAATGTTAACTATTGAATATTTTGGGGAGGCTATGGGGTTGGAACCCAGGCCTGCCCAAGCCAATATGGGTGCCCACCGATGATCTAGGGTAGCAGGTGTTGGAAAATCTGCCCACTGTGGGCTATAAAATCTCGAGTTTTCCAATCGATTGGGAGAGCATCGAACAGAGGCTGAGTATGAGCAACAGAACTAGGCGTAAAGTGGAATCGTGTCTAGGAGAGGCACGTTTCTTGAGACAGATAATATTCTAGGGGAATATTCCACAAAATATTTCATGCACAAGCAGCGAGGAATCTAAAAGGTTCCCTGGAGGGTGATTTTTCACAGTGTTAGATTTATGTTGAGTTTATACTCAAACGAACCGGAATTTTGCATAGAATGTGATAGTGTGGTTTGTTTCCTCATCTAAGCAGCAAAATTTCAGGCAATAAGTAGTGAAGAATCTTTACAGAATATTAAGGAATCTAAAAGATTCCCTTGGAGGTTGATTTTTTATAGAGGCAGAATGATGCTGACTTTATCGTCATTTTTCTCAAAAATTTGCAAGGAGAGCAATGGTGTGCGCAGAATTTTCATCTCAGCAACGAATTTTTCGCCCATCTCCGAGAAATAATCTTTGAGGGAATCTTCGAGATTCTTAAGGGTCCAGAGTTTGGCGGTGTCAAAAAGGGGCCAAGTTTATAGTCATGTTACATGATTTCACACCAAAAATTCAACAATGTAGTCCATTTCATCAGCAGAGCTTTACATTTTCAGGCCATCCCCGAAACTGGAGGTATATGATGAAATAATGCCATGTCTTTATTATGATTTGTTGATATGGTGATTTTGTTGTTGAGATCCTTGTTACCATTATGTTGAAGGATACTTGGATGCCACGTCATGTGAGAACTACTTATCTTGTCATGCTAAAGGAGGGCCCATATCAGTGAGATCCTCTATAAGAGAACGTCTCGTGGAGAAACATGCCACTCTAGTTGAGGGAATTTATCCTTGTAATGAAAAATAATGTACCATGTACTCATCATCATCTTGCAACATTTAATGAGGTGGCCTCCCCACTCTTGATGCCGAGCGTGGAGACGTAACCCACAATAAGTGAAATCCATTATCAATGTGTGTGTGGCCTCTTATTTGATGGTCATCAATATGTTTCATCTTCTTTAAAGTATACACATGTGGTTTTTCATGCTCTTTCATATGCAATTTTGCTAACACCACAGAAGTAAAACATCTTAGTTAATTCTGGTAGCTGAGAAGATCTGATCATGTTTGGTATTAGTGGCCTTCTCGTTGATGTGAATTGCAAGTGTGAATGATAACCAGATATTGAATGTGAAACAAGAAGGAACATTGAGAACAATAAAAATATCTACAAGAACCTCCTCATGATGACATGCATGATAGATTTCATATATGTAGATTATGAGAAGAAAATGACAAGGGAGGAATAGGAGAAAGAAAGAGCAAAGGGCGATGCTCCATCTACCCCCTTGAGTGAACATTCTTTTTCTTCATCATTTTCTCATCGTTCAAATGAGGAGATCAATCAAAGCCTTCAAGCAGATAATTTTGAATTAAGGAAACTTCTATGAGAAGGAAAAGAGGAGAAGAAGTGATTACAACTTCGGTTACGAGCCATGATAGAGGCTGTGCAAAAGTTGAAGAAAAAAAAAGGCTTAGAGAAGCCATCATCACCTCCTTAATAATTGACAACTAAGGTAAATCGTGTTGATCATTCTTTAGTTTCATTTTCACATGACACTATTTCTGTTGGAAGCCTTGAGGTACCCATTTCAAGAACGGACCTGAAAATCTTTACCAAGATAGGATACACTAAAGGAGAGTGCTCGAAGGTAGCAGAAGCTTCCAATACATTGTTGAAGCCATCAGGAGAAAGAGGTTGATTGGAAGACATCACAATCCTCCCATGACAATGCACATTGCAAAGGAAGAACTAAGGCAAGCTCTCATCACAAAGATTGCACCAAAGACAGTCAAGAGAGGTATAAAAAGTATGAGTATTCTGAAGTCCATTTTGATTACAAGCATATTGTTAATAATGGGCAGAAATCATGGAATATAAAACCATTTAGTTTTTGTGGTTTACATAACCATGTGGTTGTTGAGTGCTGGAAGAGAATGACAACAAGAAAGAGGATGAGGCGTGAAAGACCTTCTCCACATCAGGGAAGGAAGAAGGTTAAGCAGGTCTAGAGGAAGATGGCTTTTGTAATGATTTCAACATAGGTGGACATCAAAGAGCCACATGTTGGAGGCTCCATCCAAGGTAGCATCTCAAGGACAAAGTACTCGTGGAGGAACTAGTTGGAAAAGTTTTTCAACAAGCGAATCTGCCACACGGAGATGACCCATTCACTTTGATGAGTGAGAGCTTCTTTTACTAGATATGGTAGCTTGTCATAGCCACATTTTGTAAATCATGTATTGCAGTATAATTGTAAAAGTGATGATATGTTTTCCATCACTTATTAAAGCAACGATGATGTTTTGGCCTTTTATTGATAGTTGGGCTGTTAGCTTCTATTATGATGTAAACCTGAACACAAAGTGTGTGCTATAAACTCTTGGCAAGTATGGGGATGCTTGGGTCATGATTGGTCATGTAATTGAACATGTAGTTAGCAAAGATTGCACTACAAGTTTGCAGAGGATGCAAGTGTTGGTTCATCACTTATGGCTCCAAAGAAGAAGGGTGAAGGAGAAGGAAGTGTGACTTGTTAGGACACTTGTTGTGTAGACAATGTAACACAATAGTTACAAATTATGTTCATGCTTTCGAAGGACCAGAAGCTCTTCAGTGGGGAGGAATGATCTAGGTGTCTCTAGAGACGTTCAAAAGTTAAAGAGGGCTCAAAAATCAAAATTCTCAGATTTTGCCCAAACTAGGACCAGACCATAGTGTTCGTCATCCTGATTGAAACACCGTGAACGAAACTAAAATCCGAGTTCATATGCTCAAGATATTCATGGCCAAACTTCTGGTCAAACTGGGCCAAGTCACAATCACTAATGAGGCAGTGATTTGGAAAAGTATTGGCTGCCGGAACAGGCGAATTTTTCACCTCGTTAATTTCACTAATGACTCCAAAATCCAGTCAATTGTTTTTAACTAATTATTGTTATATAAAAATAAAACAAAAATATAAAAAAATTAGGTGGTGGGCTGCTACCTCCCCCCATTGACATTGATTTTTTTGTGTAAGCTTGACAGTACCTTTCTATTAATCATATGTAAAGTAGGCTACAAAAAATATGTTCGGTGGCCTCAACCTACCCGAAGGAAACCAAGTATGTTAGCCACCAATCAGCATCATAAGCCATCCAAAACATAAACAATTTGAGTATGTCCACCCAAGTTTTCTAGGCTACCATATCTATCACCCATCTATATTTACTACTGACAATGTAAATGCTATCTGAACAGATCATAAAAGCAACAAAAAACATAAGAAACTTTCAGAAATATCATGACTTCCTGGTAGTCAATCATTAGACGATTGTACTGAGTCAGGGTCCTTTGCACTCGACCCTAGCATTTCATTTTGTTGCATACTTTGTAGTTGTTTTTCCATGTGGCCAAGGCAAACATTTTGATAGTACTATTGTACCTGTACTGCTTGTATTTCCTGTTGAATGTCTTTGAGGCTTGGTTCAGATTGCTGGGTTTGCTAGGGGCCATCCAAATTCTGGGTTTCCGACATGGCTCTCACCAGTAAGCTCTTCATTACCCAATATAATTGGACTGACTGTTTGAACAAAGTTAGTGTTCCACGGGTGTGTCTAGGGTCCATTAGCAAAGGTTCCCAGTCCTTTGTTGGAATTGGTTCTGTTGCTGTATTGGCATTCAATTCTACCTCCCATGATGAGATTACAGACTTCAATTGTGTCAGGGATCCAACATTGTAAGCATGCATGAGATTTTGCATGTTCTCCCCCACTATTTTCCTTCCTTTTTTACATTGGGGCTTGCTGGATGAAGCTAGTTTCACTTTCCCTTTGTTGCTTTTCTGGTTACTATTGTGACGTCGCCCTCGCTTCCCCGCGCCAGCCTCTGCCTTCACCATTCTACCGTAGACTAGGTCTCCCAACGACTATGGTACCTCTTGTGCCCTCATCGTAGCAAGAACCAACAATGCCAAAGCTAGAGGAGTTTGCTGTTCAGGCAAAACTAAAAGGGTAGTGCACACAGATGGTTCAATAAAATATTTACCATCAAAATCCCAAATGTAGGCTTTACCACCCATCTCTTTCCTGTGGGAGATAATTTTGGTTCCCCATTTCCTGTTCTGAGGAGTGAAAGCACAAAGAACCTCGCCACCCTTGGCCTTTGCCTTTGGGATAGTAGAAGACCTGACCATCACCATATCTTTCAAATAGATCAGATACCTTACTCCTCCCAAACTCTCTAATTGACTCCAGGCCCAACCAAGCGTTTAACTTCAAGAATTAAACGAATCCTTCACAGAATTTTCATAACAGACATTGGGTGATGATGCTTACTCCCCATGCATGCCCCTCTGGGTCAAAAGATTTCCAGGATACGTCAAACTCTCTAACCGAACCTAGACCTATCCAAGCCTCAGATGCGTAGAATTAAAGGACTGATTAACATAATTTACAAATAGGTTCCTAAATGAAAACCCCAACTCTCCATACATGCCCATCTGAGCCAGTATATTTCCATAAAAGCATGAAATTGATCTTATAGACGCTAACAGAGACAGAATTAACGCAATCCTAATTAACCCATGCACTATTATCACCAAACCCTGCCATTCCAACTTCGTTCCTTGCAATAATATCACCATTTCATGAACTAAGAAGACCTGAGATACATACCAGTAGCCTTGCCTTGCTGTCGTGTCATTGAAGTCGCCTTGAGTGCTCTTCCTGTGGTACATGTCTCCAGTTTCGCAAGCAACCTTTACCACCTCACAACAACTCCTGAGGTGAAACCACAACGTTTGCATGCAAAATGCCAAACTTACCACTTGTAAAACCCAAATTACCTCGCCCAAGGTCCGCTTTGCCACTTGGTTACAAGTCGTCTGATCCTTAATTACCATGAGCATGTGGTTGTGTTGGGTGGGCCACCCACTTTCCCTTCTCCACACTTGTTTAATCATAAAGATGATCCTTGCAGGGGTCTCACATCCTATCACACCACGATCGACGACTCTCCAATGACATTGTTATATATATATATATATAATATATATATATATATATAAATATATAATATATATATATATATATATATATATAAAAGGCAGGGGCCCGCGGCTCTAACCTATGAGCCCGCCCACCATACAACAGCAGCCCAAACATATATATTACTGCCGATAATCTGGGGCCAACGGGGTTTGAACTCGCTCGACCAACTGTCTGGCTCACACCCGGGTGGCCCCATACCAACATTCCAATCGTTACAACTACCACCCATCGTTAAACGCACCACCCACCCGTTATAACAACCAACCACATTTAATAAACAACCCACCAAATTTAAAATGGTGCCAATCAAAATGTTAATGGTCGAATAGTTTATGGAGGCCGCGGGGTTGGAACCCAAGCCTGTACCAAGCTAATCTGGATGCCCACCAATGAGCCAAGGTGACAAGTGTTGGAAAACCCGCCCACCGTGGGCTATAAAAAATCGAGTTTTCTAGTCAACTGTGGGAGCGCCGAAGGGAGGTCGAGTATGAGTAGAGGAACCAGGTGCAAAGCGGAACTGCACCCGGGAAGGGCACATTTTTTTAGACAGAGAATATTATTCCATGTAGACTCAATGAGGAATCTAAAAGATTACTTAGAGGGTGATTTTTCACAATGTTAGATTCATGTCGAGCTTATACTCAAACAAACCAAAATTTCATAGGGAATGTGATGGTGTGGTCCATTTCCTCCTTTGAGCAGCAAAATTTCAGGCAGTTGACAATGAGGAATCTTTGTAGAATCTAAAGGATTCCCTTTGAGGTTGATTTTTGACAGAGGAAGAATGATGTCGACTTTATAGTCATTTTTATCAGAATTTTGCAAGGAGCACAATAGTGTGATAAGAATTTTCATCAAAGCAACATATTTTTTGCCCATCCCCAAGAAGTAATCTTTGAGAGAATCTTTAAGATTCGCGAGAGTCTCGATTTTTACTGTGTTAGAAAGAGGCCAAGTTTATAGTCGTTTGGCACAATTTTGCGCCATGAATTCAATGGTGTAGTCCATTTCATTAGTATTGTTTTTTATTTTCAGGCCATCTCTGAAAGTGGAGGTATATGATGCAGTGATGCCATGTCTTTCTATTGATTTGCTGAGATGGTGATTTTTTTTTGAGATCTCTGTTACCATTATGTTGAAGAATACTTGGATGCCATGTCATGTGAGAACTTATTATTTTGTCATGTTGAAGGAAGACCCATATGAGTGAGATCTCCTATAGGAGAAAGCCTTGTGGAGAGACATGTCGCTCTAGTTGAGGGAATTTATCCTTGTAATGACAAAAAATGTACCATGTACGCATTATCATCTTGCAACATTTAATGAAGTGACCTCGCCACTTTTGACACTGGGCCAGGAGATGTAACCCATACTAGGTGAACTCCGCTATCAATATCCGTGTGTCCTCTGGTTTGATGGTCATTAGTATGTTTCATTTTCTTTAAAGTATGCACATATGGTTTTTCATGTTTTTTCATATACAATTTTGTTAACATCACAGAAGTAAAAAATCTTGGTTAATTCCAGTAGGTAAAAAAATCCAGATCAGAAAAGGTGAATCATGCCATTTCTTTTTCTAATTTTATTTATGATTATCCTTTCCAAATATAAAGAAATATTATTATAGAGTTTTTAGCCATTGAGATTCTTTTCAATGCCTTTATTATATCTGCCTAAAAAAAACTATAATATTCCATAATCCAACTTATCATTCAATTTGTTTCTCTATTTTTATCTGCGATTAACCTTTCTAGGTTAGATGCAAAATTATTAAAAGCTTTTGAAATATTATTATAGAGTTTTTAGGCATTGACATTCCTTTCAATGCCTTTATTATATCTGCCTAAAGGAAACTATGTTATTCAATAATCCAACTTATCATTCAATTTGTTTCTCTGTTTTTATGTGTGATTAACCTTTCTAGGTTAGATGCAAAATTATTATAGCCTTTTGAACCCGACACCTCCCTTCTGTATGTAACTATATCTAATTATTTTTTTCCATATACAATGAAATTTCGTTTCAATATTGATGAAGTTTGGACGTATTTTGAAATTATTTTTATTCTTTTCATCCTTAATTAGTTTGTTTGAAGTTAAGTGTTTGCTTTATATAATTGGTTTGAATTTAAAACTAGATGGCAACAAAGCTGGAAACAAACTAATTAATATTCATTTAAAAAAACATGTTAATTTTATTTTGCAATTATTTTAATTTTAATTAATTTATGATTATTTTCTAAATTTTAATAATTTACTTATAAAACGATAATATATTTTAATAATTAAATAATAAATTTAATTTGTAAATTTATAAATTTTATTATATAATTATATAATTATATATTTTTTATAAATTTATTGACTTACAAAAGAAATTATTAAATTATTAAAAAACATAAATATTTTTATTAATTATTCATTAATATTGTATTTGTATTTGTTTAATATGGCATTGTGGACTGATGTCATAAATTCGCTTGGATGGTAAATCTTTTGCTTGAATTTGGTATCTTTTTTCTTTTCAAAACATTTGAGTGTTGTAGTGTTTGAATCATTTTTTTGATGGTGGAAATAGACTCAACACCATCCAGAACCCCTCGAGCACCCAAAACCCTGAAATTTGATAGCTGTAACCTAGAGTTTCAAAAAATTCTACCAAAATTTATCATAATTTTGCCCAAATTTCCATTGTTTTCTGAGCTAATTTGCGGACTTTTTAGACTACACGGTTTAATATTGTATCTTATCCATTAAAGTCCATGTGAATTCTTTAAATGTTAGGATCAATTGTCAATGCTTATGATGTCATCCACCAAAAATCCTATAAGTACTTTCAATGTTAAGGGCAATTCCCCAGCCCTTCTATTTATGAATATATTGTTTTGGGATTATGAATATTAACATTAGTCATTAAGTCAACATGAGTTAAATTTGTTGATTGTGATTGGTAGTAAATGAAGAATACATGGTAACTAATCCTTGTTGCTTAGTTTAAATCATGGAAAATTTTAGGGGCTAATTTTCGCCGAGTGGGCTAATTTTCCATTATTTTTACACAAAAAAGATTCGTTAATTTCCAATTTTTATAAAAGATGATTCACCCAAATTTTAGAATATAAAATTGTTTTACCTTAAAAATCACCAACATTATATAGAGACTATATATAAAATCATTATAAATTTGAATAATTTTACAAATATATCAATAAACTT
>APFE030867097.1:155016-181099 GCA_000404065.3 Pinus taeda
TTTATATATATATGTATGTGGTATTTTTTTATTGGACAAAAGAATTGGGAGTTTTATTGCCGATATTTTCAAAATATTTTATACATATGTTTTTGAACTTTTCATTCGATATCCAAAGTATGTTAAATTATATTTTGTGCATATTCAAAAGTTCCAAAGTTTTAATACATATGCTTGCTACCTTGTACATCCAAAGTTTTAATACATAATGAAAGACAAGTTTTAATACATATCCAGAGTTTGTTTGTCCCACTGTTTGTCTAACCCACCGTTTTTTAGCGAGCATGCTTATACTTCTTTTGTATGGCACATGTCCTCCATATGTCTTGATGCAACACTTTTTTGTTACACGCCTTTTCCCTCCATCAACAATGTTGTTGCACCGCTTTCGTTTCTTGCCTTATACATATAATTTGTACATCTAATTCATTCATCTTCCTTACATATAGTTGAGTCATGAGTCAATTGTGAGGATGCATTAATTCACTATTTCATTCTCCACCACAATCAAAACCTAATTTGTTTTCTATTGTAAAAACAAACTCACCACAAACTTAGAGATAGAAGATATGGCAAAAACTTTAACATCTAATTTTAATTTTAGGAGTCGATAGTTGGTTGATAGAGTGACATACCTTCCAAATACTTGCAAGTAGTTGATTGAGAGAGAGACATACATTTCAAATACTTGCAACCTAGTGGCAGAAGAGGTTGGGACTTGAACATGAGCTCATGGCACAAGAGAAATTTAAGAAAAGTTAATAAACAAGAGGGTACAATTGGAGGGAGGAACGCATTCAAAGATACCTATGCTTGATACCAATCGTCACTCTTGGAAAAGTAAAAAGTGCATATTAAACTTAGGTTTTGGTGAATTTACAATAATTTTTTGAACTCCAAGATACAAAGGATTTTACTAGTTCAATCGTTCCAAATTCCAAAACATCATGTCCCTAAGAGGGATGCATACAAAAATCTGTGATAAGTTATAAACTTTGAAAGTAAAAAATGAATTATGTAGTTTCCTACATAAGTTCCTCAGTATATGAGTACATCAAAGGATATAAAAGCTAAATTTATAGATGTCGTTGATTAATATTAAAAACTATATTGAAAACTAATTTTCTTTACTTTGAGTTTATTTCTTTTGTTTGAAGCATTGAAATTGGAAATAACTAAATAGAAGCTCTATGCAAGCAACCGTGGGATCATCCTAGATGGGGTACAATGTCTATGAATTAAAAATAGATCTCGACACCAAGATGAAAGCTTCAACTTCACCAAAATTAAGCTTCGGGTTTCTTAAAGTGATGATGATGATGGGAAATTCCTTAGCAAGAAGAGCACACATGAAGAATTTATTTCTTGCTTTGTATACCTCGCAGAACCACATGAGACATCCATTGGCAATAAAGAAATCAATTATCATTGAATTTTAGTAGGGTGGCAGTTAACCACAATTGTAGAGTAAGTGGTTTGAGTATCCTTGTAGGCTTTTTCATCTTTATTCACAAGGTTAGTGATATTTTTGTAATTTAAGGTCACCTCTCATTCAAATAGGTAATATTTGCAAGATGCTTGGAATTTCCACATAGCCTTATTGCTCTGCTCTAATGCGTTTAACTTGTTAGTACAAGAGATAACTTCAACTACCTGAGGCTATGATTAAAAATCAAAGTTCAAATTCATATCTCGTCCTTTAAAACTATCCCTAGTTATGAAAAATGAGGTGATGAAGAATATGGTGTACTTCCAACTTTATGAAAATAGATAAATTAGATACAAAATCAAAAGCTTTTACTTGTTAGCCTACTTAAATTCAAAGAGCATGTTTATATGTCAACATAATAGGTGGTGTCAAGAGACACCATTAAGTTTTGTTCAAATAAAATGCATAATTCAAGCATTGGTTAACTTGGTCACCACCTTTGTACCTTTGAAAACCACATTCATAGTAAGCTCCCTTAGAAAATTGAGTGTCACAACAATATGAATCTGAATCTTCAAACAGGTGATGTTGGGATTCTTATTATATAAAGTGAGCTTCGATGGTTGGATTCCTGTTGTATTGAGCGTGCTTTGATGCTTCCCTTGCCATTTTTTCAAAAATGTCATTAATAAAATTGTTTTTGATTCACATGGTCTTTATGGAAATAAAAATATCAAGGTCACCCTATGTGAGAACCTTGAGCATGTAAATTTTCTATATCTTAACATTCGTCTTATGCCTCTTGTTACCCTTCTTATCTTATGCCTCTTTTTATCCTTCTTGTCGTCTCCTTCCTTGGGAAGCTTCTTCTTAGACTTGGGAGAGGGATTCTTGTATGTCGTAGTTTTCTTTGTGATGGGAATCTTTTTAGTAGGTTTATTCCTTGTGGGTTTATTTTTCTCTACTAGCTTAGGAGCCATTGCTTGTAACAATAGAAAAAATCAACAATAATGCATAGTTAATTATTTGAATATGGAATAGGTATAATGAACAAGAGGATATGTGCTTGCAAGGATTGGATAGAGCGGGGCTCTCTATTTTGGATGGGAAGACACACATTGAGTTTATGAAATACTAATTATTCCTTTCTTCCCAAGGCCATTCAAGTAAATATTTTGGATTTTACATGCACTTCATGATTCATGTAATTTTTTTCATATTAAGTAATATCAAATAGGATTAATTAATTGTGTAAATAAGAAAAATAAACTTATAGGGAGTACTTCAATATTTTTTTAGTAAAAAAATCAAAATATTTTTACGAATAATATTGTTAACTAAATGAATTAATTAGGGAACACAGGGTGTAGATCAATTGATCGCCTTGTTATGAAGTAATATGTAAAGCATGAGATTCAAAGTTCAAATCCCCGTGTGTTCGACCAACAAAAAAAATGCTTTAATTAGGGAGCTCCCGTAAAGGATAGAGTCTCATAGTTGTTTGAATCCCCAGAGAGGTGATGGTCGGATTCTTATTTTTCTGAGAAAGGTTCAATGCTTCTCTTGTCATTTTCTCAAAGATATCATTGATAAATTTGTTCATGATTCTCACAACCTTTGCTAGAAATAATCTCCAGAGAGGTGATGGTGGGATTCCTATTGTTCTGAGCAAGTGTTGACAAGGTTAATCCTCTCTGCGGATAGAGATAATCCCTCTAGCCCAATGAGTGGGTCTAGAAACTTGAGAGGACAATCAACTAGACATCTTCCTAGACTATGATTGAAAAATAGAACAAGAGAGAAGGCCTACCTTGCTTTGATGCTAATCCAATTTCCTTTGTTGAAACCCTCAAACTGCTTATGTCAAGGTCTTATTCCTACTTCTTTTAGTGCTTTTGTACCTGCAAAAACAACCAAGAGACAATAAAGCATGCCAAAACCAATAACAAATCCAATAATAATCTATTTAGCTGATCAAGAAATGCCAAAAAATTCCATACATGAACATATATATTGGGAAGATGAAACAACAATTGCATTATTATTTAAAGAATGAACAGGAAGATTACAACCATAGCCTTGATGTTGAAAGGCTCTCCTTCAGTGGTAATCCAATTCCAAGCCAAGAAACTCTCCAACGCTCCTTCTCCAATTCTAATGAATAACCTCTTAACACTGGCTCAGCATAGGGGTGTAAAGGGAGATAAGTCAACCATTTGGGAATGGTAGAGGGGAGATTTATAGGCTGGGAGAGGGAGTTACACCTCCTCCAAATATAGGATTAAGCCCATATATTGAGGTAGCTCATAGGGATGAGACCAAGAGGTCAAATTAAGAGGATTCGACTTCATCTATGCGAAACCACATCCAACTCGTCGCTCTGAAAGCTTCTAGATCATGAAGCTTCTCATCCTCTTTGGGAAAACTTCCTTTTTGATACCATCGCAAGTATGAGAGAGAACATAGTGATGCCATCGTTGGATTAATAAGGTGCAACTGGAGATCATCATGGTTTTGAGCTTCATAAGGGCGATGATTCTCATTTTAGGGTTTCATGAGTTATTTCTTCAGGGAAAGCTCTAGATATTTTCCAAGCAAAGTTAAAGGAGGGATCTGAGCTGTATACATTGATGAGTATATTGTATAATGATCATGTTTCAGGCACTTCAGGGTATGTCATAAGCAAGTGCAGGAGGTGCAAAAAAATACTCTGTAATAGATGCCTTCTAAAGCATGAAGGTAGAACGAGGAGTGATGGCTGAAATGGTTTATGAGTTTTTGGCAAGGATGAGGACGCACACAATTAGGAGACCTTTAAATTAAGGACGCATATACATATACATACTTGAGATTAAGACATGAATCCAAGGCATGGATGCAGCCATCTGGATGATGAAGACCATATAAAATGAAGCATGGTATGGGTGTAGCCATCCAGATAACAAGGATTAGTGTAATATTAAGTCTCATAGTATGTTCATTACCATTCGTATAATAGAAACATGTGTACATCCATGAATAACATAAAACTCCATGCAGCCTGAGCCATAACAGACATGACTCAGGGTCTTGTGCTCCATCTTGACTCGATCAATGTACAAATCCTAGCATGCGAAGAAATGTGTTGAAGTCGAACATGTTAGAAAACCACCTGATTACCGGCCAGTGATGTGGACTGTTAATAGGTACGAGAGAAACCACCAATAATGACAATGGCCCTCATGTTACAACAGTACAATCCGTGTGATATAGGTGGATATTAGTGGCCACTCGCCAATTCCACTTGGATCCCCAACATTGTTTCTTTCAGTTTTTCAGTTTTCTTAATTGTAGCACAATTTACTATTTTTAGTAGTTTGTTCAGGTCCTAAACTTCTAGAGTCATTTTGAGGCCCTAAATGACGTTTTTTGGGAAAAATGGGAGCAACATGGGTCCACGAACTGACGCTACTCTTCCCAAATGTGTAGTCCTCGGATAGATGTTTCTAGCGAGGTATTATGCGCATAAAACGGAGATCATATGCCAAAGTTATGACCCCAGGAAGTTGATGTACCAATTTACCCAAAACGAGACTCATAGTTTGGCACTTTATCTCTTAGGGTTAGGTTTTTGGATGTTTAGGGTTTTCCATTGTTTCTCAACAAGAAATAGGCTTTTGAGTCTCATTGTAAGACAGTTCAAAGGCATGTTGCCGCCACATCTCTTCTTAGAGATAAGCTACCATCGCCCTAGCTAGTTTATTTCCATTTCTGTTTGTAAGCATATTTCAGTAGTTTACAGTAATGAAATGAAGTATTATTTCTGCTACATCTCTGTATGTATGATTATATCTATAATTTGTTGTGTTCTTGTTTAAATCTGGATTAGTGGTATCAGAGCGGTCTACTCTTTCTCTTTCTTTCCTTGCATGTCCCCAACGAGGTCGGGATATAAGGAGTTAGAGCTTGAACTGGTCGAACCTTTGCAAGGCCAGCCTTGCAAATCTTGACGGCCTCCCATTGTGGATGAAAAGAAAGATCAGGGGGCAGGAGATCCTATCAAAATCTTGCGCGAAGAGGCCCTCGAGCTACAAAGGAATGCAATGATGGACAACTTTTCGTAGATCCTTCAGCAGCTACCCAAGGGTGACACATCTACTTCCAACAGCTACTCTGGAAGCGCCACACCCTTTACGATACAAGTTGAATTTGACATTCCCATATTTGAGGTCCAAATAGATGCAGACACCATAGATAAATGGTTAAATATGCTAGAAGGGTATTTTTCTATTCATGATTTTTCCGGTCGAGAAAATAGTACTTTCGCTTTTCTCAAAGATGCCCCCCATGTCAAGAACTGGTGGGAAACCTACTGCGAGTAGAAGGATGAAAGTACAGCCTCATTGTTTTCAACCACACCCACTTGGAATTCATTTCTGGTTACCATCAAGGAGTAGTACTACCCTGTTAGAAGCTATGAGGATCACTACATAATGTGGACCACGCTGCGGCAGGGAAGGGACCAAGATGTGTCAGAGTTTACTAATATTTTCCATACCCTTCGCACAAAGTTTGGTATCAAGGATTCGAAGTAGCATTTGGTACTCAAATACAGTGGTTGCCTGCACAGGTACAACCAGGACAAAATAGAATTCTTAAACATCTCCTCTGTCGACGTCGTTTATCGATATGTCGTCAAGATCGAGGAAAAGTTTAAACAGAAGAAGCAAGACTTTTGATCTGCAAACCCAAAGCAAGGGAAACGTGCCCCCAAACCGCCTAACAAAGGACAAAGCCAAGGCGAGGTGGCTTAAGACAACCCACCAAAGCCGTAAGCAAAGAACAACTCTGCGAAGCCAAAAAAGCACATGGGAAAGTGGTGTGAGTTCCATAAGAGCTCCACTCACAACACAAGTGAGTGTTAGGACAAGCAATCACTAGAGGCCAAACTAAATGTTTCAGAATCAGATGCATGTTCCAACTCTGAGTCAGAACCCAACAAAGGGAATGACAAAGGGAAGCAGATTATCGATGCAGAGCATAATGCCACCGTTGCCACCACGAAGATCCAAAAGGAGGAACCCGAAGATCCAGAGGAGGAGGTGCGCCTCTTCCACTCTCAGATGTGGGTAAAGGGCTATCCACTACAGTTCATTGTCAACAGCGGGAGCCAAAAGAACCTCATTTCAATAGAGGTCGTGAAGCACCTGGGCTTACCAACCACAACACATCATAACCGTACACCATCATGTGGCTTCACCAAGGGCGAGATCTTCGCGTGAGCCAACAGTGTTGTCTTCCATACAACATCAAGCCCTTCATGGATGAGGTATTGTGTGACGTTGCTCCTCTTGATGTTTGTGATGTATTATTATGCCAACCATACTTGTGGAAGCGACATGCTGTGTATGAATCAAGTCCTCATGTTTTTATTGTTACTTTGGGAAATAAGTTGTACATGATACCGGAGGTAGCACAACCTACTGCCATCTTTTTGGTTACTGCAAAACAATGCAATAAGCTCGTTTCCAAAACTAGGAAATTTGTTTTCCTGATGATACACCCTCAAGGAAAGAAGAATATGGTGGCCTTCCTTCTACTAAGCATGGAAACAACTGTGTTTTTGTAGTCATCGACAGGTTCTCGAAGACGGCCACTATGGCAGTCTGCAAGAAGAATATCAGAGCAGAAGCCACTGCTAAACTCTTCTTTGAATGAGTATGGATACACTTTGGGATCCCACAGTCTATCATCTTAGATTGGGACAGTAGGTTCCTCAGTACATTTTGGTCCAGTCTCTGGTCGATGTTGGACACCAAAGTCACTAAGTCCACAACCTTCCATCCCCAAACTGATGGCCAGACAGAGGTTATCAACATGATGATCATATACATTCTGCACATGTACAACTCAAAGCATCCATGCACATGGGTTGAGAGCCTCCCCTATGTTCAACACAACTATAACCCGGCTCTCCACAACTCGACTAGCCACAACCCTTTTTAGGTGGGCTTGGGATTTCAGCGACTATGTCCCATTGATGTGGCCATGCCATTTGTAGCTACTCAGGCAGACTCGGCTCATGTCTAGTCTGAAACAGATAACGCAAATAGCTTCATTGAGCACATCCAACATATTCGCCAGCAGGTCCACAACATTCTGGAGAAATCAAATGCCAAGTACAAGAAGCGACATGATCAACATCGGGTGCCACACAAGTTTCAGGTGGGTGACAAAGTCTGGTTGCATTTACAGAAGGAACGCCTTACCGAAGCCTATCGGAAACTCAGACCACTCCGACATGGTCCTTGCACCATTACTAAGGCTATGGGAGACAATGCTTTTGAGCTCAGCATTCCCCCATTCTTTGGCCTGCACCAAGTGTTTAATGTGGATCACTTTCGACCATACTTTCCACTATTACTAAGCACATATGACATTGTAGAATAGCTCACACCAATAGAGTTAAATCCAGATTGCATGTAAAATGTTGTAACTGATTGGGTCATGGACACATAGATCAAGCACACTCGCCAGTAGAAGATCCAACTGTATCAAGTTGTCAAAGCAGGCCAATTCTTTCACTAGGGTAAATGGCTCACCAGGGACCAAGTTCAGCAAAAGTTTCCTCATCTCATGGAGGAACTCAACACAATGGGGACCATTTCTTCCTAAGCGGGGAGGAATGATCCAGGTGGATATTGGTGGCCACTCGCCAATTCCACTTGGACCCACACCATTGTTTCTTTCAGTTTTTTAGTTTCCTTAATTGTAGCACAATTTACTATTTTTAGCAGTTTTTTTGGGTCCTGAACTTTCGGAGCCGGTTTGAGGCCCTAAACGATGTTTTTGGGGAAAACACGGAGCAAGATATATGTTTCTAATAAGGTATTGTGCATGTCAAACGGAGATCGTATGCCAAAGTTACGACCCCGGGAAGTTGATGTACCAATTTACTGAAAACGGGGCCCATAGTTTGATGCTTCATCTCCTAGGGTTAGGTTTTTAGATGTTTAGGGTTTTCCATTGTTTCTCAACAATAAATAGGCCTTCGAAACTCATTGTACGATAGTTCATAAGCATGTAACCGCCACATCTCTTCTTAGAGATAAGCTACTATCGCCCTAGCTAGTTTATTTCCATTTCTATTTGTAAGCATATTTCAGTATTTTAAAGTAATAAAATGAAGTATTATTTCCGGTGCATCTCTGTATGTATGATTATATATATAATTTGTTGCATTCCTTTTTAAATCCAGATCACCTTGAATGTGATAATGAAGTTGAGGTCGAACACTCGTGGAATCACCTGATCGAAAGCCAATAATAAAGACATGTCATCGAATGTGAAGAACTGACCATTAAGGCATGCCAGCTCTAAGGTACTGAAAGGGAGTTTCTAAATCATCTTCCTGGATAGTGAGCTGAAGTCGACAGGAAGTGGCCCATTGAAGGAGGGGAATGATGAATCCTCCATCATCGACACGAAACAAGGAATAAAATGGAATGGTATTTAGGACCGTAGCAATGACTCAAACAATGTATAGGTAAATAAATGAAAATTGGACTTCTCTTGAACATATCGGCAAAACGACTCAAGAGTGTGGCAACGTCTGACTCAACACGAGACTAAAGGTCATGATGAAAATGTGGAATAGTCAAATGAGAGGCAAGATGGATCACCCAAATCCGGGAGGACAAGTGACTAAGTGAGGATACCCGAAACCCGACACGAGAGCAGATGAGTGTCATGTTCAAAAGAGACATGCTGCCTATACAAAGGATGTCTCATCTTCATTTTCCCCCGCTATTTCTAGTGATTACCCCAATTATTTTTAATCACAAGCTTGAAGGGGATAGCATATGCTTGTTATGTAAGCTCATTTTTTGAATGAATCCATCATAGTAAGTTTTACAAGCCCTAGGAAGGAGAAGATCAGTCCCATCATGGTGACGAACCTTTCGTCGTAAAATTTTAACAAGCTCGACGTAAGAATAATCATATTGTTGACAAGGTTAATCCTCTTTGTGGATAGAGATGATCCCTCTAGCATAATGAGTCAGTCTAGCAACTTGAGAGGACAATCAACTAGACATCTTCCTAAATTATAATTGAAAAGTAGAACAAGAGAGAAGGCCTACCTTGCTCTGATGCTAATCCGATTTCCTTTTTTAAAATCCTCGAACTGCTTGTGTCAAGGTCTTGTCCCTGATTCTTTCAACGCTTATTATGTTCTAGATCCCAGTGCTAGATCTAGGGAGATCGCTCTTGTCCACAAGAATAATTTGTCCTGAAACAATTATGAAACATTCTTATGATTCTACCGATGCTTGGTTTGGAAATTTATGGCATTTCCTTGTTAATTTCCTTTCACAAGTTTACTTGGACACCACTATAGATCTATCCCTACTTTATTTTTCATGCAGTTACTCAAAAATCTTCAATAGTTTTCCATGGTTGGCTACAAAATTGGTGCTCTAGTTGTTTTAGATTGGGAGAGAGAAAAATTATTTAGAGTTTTGAGCATTGTATAACTTGATAAAGGTATATGAAGAAGTTGTTTATAATTCCCTACTTAATCTTATCATGCTAATTTTTGTTAGTGTTTAATTAATGTGAAAATATTGACTTACAATTATCAAGAAATATTGGTATATACCTACATTTGTGAAACTGTAATTTTATTTTACTAATATAAATTTTATTATTGTTATTATTCAATTCCCAACTTGTCTTCTCAAATTTAATTTTGGATAGGATATGGTCTCCTCCAATTTATTCCAAATTGAATATACATATCCCAATGTGTTTTTTCAAATCTAGTTTTGAGAAGATATGGTCTTCACCAATTAAATTCCAAATTAAATATCCATATCCCAAGGTGTCTTCTCACATCTACTTGGGAGAAAATATTGTAAGAAAGTCAACGATACTAAATGAAAAGATGAGGGGGTAGTCATGACATTAATGATAGGTGATTGAGGTGGATGGGAAGAAGAAACATACAAGAGGAAGGATGATGAGATGAAATGCGGGAATCCTTGGTCTTGGCTTTGGTTTGGAGGATTTTGTTTTGGGGAAAGAATGTGGAGAAAGAGAAATGAGAGAATGGATTCATAAATGAGGGAATACAAACTTGGATCTGGAGAGTGTTTGTTTAACTTGGACACACTACATATGGTTGGACTTGGTCTCGGAGGGCTAGGGAACCTATGGAGGTTCCCTAGGCTAGGAAATCATTCCTAGTTGGTTGGGAGGTAAATCTAGTCGGATAGTTGAAAAGAGCATCCCAATAGAGTTAGGAGCCTCTCAATCAAGCTATTGGAACATGTATTCTTTCATTTATTGATTACCTATGTAAATAGTTGCAATGAAATTCTTACTTGTTTAATACGTTGTAAATATATTTTAATTGTATATTGTTATCAAATAAATGTTGAGTTATAAATAAGTTATTTCCTTTCTTATTGTGTTTAAATTAAATAAATTTAGTTTTTAGTTAGAGGACCCTAGGATGGATTGCCACACATTGTATCATAGCTAGATTCAAACTCTGAACCGAAAACCCACTAGACCCACATCTCTGCTAAAAGAGTTTACAACCCTCATAATTATTTATAAGCAATTTTAATATAAAAATTATGTGGAGAAAAAGAACAAACAAATTTATTTTGACCTTGTTTATATAATAATTTATTTATTTTTTTATATTTAAAATATTACGACTCTTTATTGCCTTATTTTTTATTTTTTATTTTTATATTTAAAATGTTACGACTCTTTATTGCCTTGGAAACCAATAAAATTAAAGAAAAAGCATGTTAAAGTTGTGTTTTATAGGCATCATTATAACTATAATACATATTAACAGTGATACGTTGAAAGGAAAAAAATACAAAAACTATCCTGAAGTACAATAAAAATGAACCTACAAAAGACATCATTTGCATGTTTCCTTTCAGGCTAGATTTCCTTCTTTTACATTCATGTGATGAGTTGGGTGAAGACCTTGCATACTCAAATAGTCAGCAAATACATGTAGAATATAATTTATTTAGCTTCCTTAGAATATAATTTATTTAGCTTCCTTATAACTATGATTACTTTCATCTCTTGGATAAAATATCTCCCATGTCCAGTTGTGGCCCCTTGTTTCATTTTCCTTGTCTTCCATAATAGACCTCAAGCTTGTCTTGCTTCCACACAAAACCTTGCACATTAGCTCATCCTTTACATTTGCAACAAGACCAGCTGTCTCAAGGGCTTTCATGGCAATACGAACGATTATTTTTTGGAGTTTCTTCATTCTTAAATTTCCCTAACGACTTTCTTTTAAGACTCATCTAATGATTGTTTTTTTCTTCCATTTTACTGGCAATTTGGAACTTCTTTGATCACTGCCATAACTGCATCACTCTGATCTCGTCTGAAGCTCAAAATATTCATTGTTAGAAAGCCCATCTGTCTCGTTGGTTCTATTTTTTTTGTTTCTCTTTATTTTGCTTGGCATCAGTCATTGGTAATAAACCTTCCTCTTCCTCTTCTTGGAACATTTTTCTTCGTCAATATTTGGGCCTTTCTTGAATCAGGTGCAGTATCTTGCTTGTCATCGGTAGAACCTAGAATCTCATCCTCCTCATGTTTAACCATTGTATGCTTCTCCTCACTCAGCGTGCGCACAACATTTGGTTGTTCCTTCAAGTGAAGGATAATTTCCTGATTACCAAAAGAAATGTTTCCGTCTGAAGATGGCTCAACATTTTGATTCGATATATTCCTAACTTGAAATGCTCTAGCTTTTGATCCATGTTTCTTTACCTCTTAATGTAGTGACAAAGTTTCCCTACTTGTGGTCTTCACATTGCAAGGATTGCAAGCCGAGGGAGGGCGAGTTGACAACCCACCGCTCAAATCAACATCAGCGTTGTAACTTGCATTAGTTTTTTTCATAGTAACAATTATCGCCATTCATAGTACTGCAAAGCACGAACATTCATTAAAAATTGGAGTTGTCTATAATGCGATTTTTTGGAGATTCCGGTGACGGAATCCGGCGAAGAAATTGAGTTTAAATCTTGATTTGTTGCAGTTAAAATGGTTTTTTAACTGTATATTTGGATTCAGCACCCTGAAAAACCCCTGGGACGCTTTGATTGTGCAGAAACTAGCTATCAAATTTGCGATTTGAATAAATTATTGCCGGATTTTGACCATAAAAACCCAAAAACCCACCGGAAAAGCTTCCAAAAAATTTCATTATAAACAACTGCTTAAAAATTCAAGCAAACGCCATTCATCCCAAGAAATTTTTTCACATTTTCAGCGGGATTTGAGATTATCAAACGTGGAATGTGAGGGCGAGAAACTGTAAAGCGAAAAAAAAAAGAAAAAAAAAAAAGGCTCTCGTTCTACTGGTATCGTTGATTGAATCAATCCAGTGTGACTAGGTAGTCATTCCTTTTCTGTAAGCCACCATAAAATCCAAGCTCGTGTATAAAGTATTCCCTTCGTGCAAGTAATCCCAACTGTTTGTTTTTTCTTTACCCGAACAAAGTGTCAGCGATTCAGTCCGCCAATAAAGATCACAGTGCCATAAAAGATCACAGTCTAAATCTAACAGTTATCATTAATGGCTTGCATAAAAATAGCCTCTGATATTTCCTATGTGAGTCCACCAATGACTGGAGTTAAAAAGAAGAATATCAACTCCCCTTCATCCTCTAGGATTACTCTCGGCAAACTCTAGATGAAGCACCACTTCCTACTGTCCTTGAACTATAGTGGTCACCATATCCACCAAGTGAGCTCGATAAAATGACACTGTAACTCCGTAATCCTGCCAATACCCAAATCATAACAATTTAGCTTAACATAATAACATCACAAAGATCTTATTAGCTAAGCTACCAGTGCCCACCACGGATCAATGAATGGGGAAGGATGTAAGTAAAATCCTTCATCTGCAATCTATGAAGAGGGAAGATCCATCGCAGAGAAAGCCAAAACCGTTTCCAACACTTGCAGCCAAACAAAAATAAAAAAGAGGAAATGAAAACAAAATGAGTCACCCAACTAAGTGAAAACCTAATCTACTGAGGCCGTCATATTTCCTTGGAAGATCCTGACCGTCCGTCTGGGTGAGAGCAATGACATGGCACTCTGATTGTAAGCCCATATGACACGATCACGTGCCACAGCCCTGTGTGTCATTCGAACATGATTGTCAATAAAGTAGTCACATCAAAAATTTAATTGCTAGATGTTTATATGAATAAAATAATAAGCTTGTCAATCCTAGCATTGATGGTGAGTGTCCTCAGGGCCTATATTAACTCCATCTTGATTGACCCACATGTGACAGATGATTGATTATTAGAGGCAAATATGATTACACAGAGTGAAGCGATAGCAGTTGTCTATAATGAGATTTTTTGGAAGTCTTTTTGGTGGGTTTTTTCGGTCAAAATCCGACAACAATTTATTGGAATCACAAGTTTGATAGCTAGTTTCTGCACAATCAAAGCGTCCAGGGGTTTTTCAGGGTGCCGAATCCAAATATGCAGTTAAAAAACCATTTTAACTGCAACAAATCAAGATTTAACCTCAATTTCTTCCGCCAGATTCTGTCACCGGAATCTCCAAAAAATCGCGTTATAGACAACTCCCCAGGGATAACGAATGAATATAGTATTTATGGATCTTTTCACACGGTGGGAGATGGTGAAGGGGATGCTAATTAGTGTTGTTCACATAACACCAATAGATTGAGAGAAAATCCGTGTCCGACCATTCAACGAGCACAGACCTAACCGATTGTAAGCCCGTTATGATAAAACCTAAAGGGCTGAGCTTGTGTGTTTTCATTTGGAATTTGTTGACCGATCTTTGACAAAATTCAGTAACAAATTTATTGAAATTACAGCCTGAAACGAATACAATAAACCGAAAAATTGTTGTTGTATTCAGATTCTGCAATATATGAATCTCATAGGTGCAAAATTATAAAAAAAGCAATGAATTTGATATCCCGTTATCTTCGCCTACAGTTGAGATTTAATCCCCTCTCAAAAAAAAGACGCGTCCCTGATCTACAAATATGACCATGCGGTAGGCATCGTCAGTTAAATGCGGCACTTATATCTAAAGGCGTGACGACATTTAGTTACAGTGTCATTTGGATTAAATAATTTCATTAAATTCCTTTGCGCCAGGTGAATATACAAATCCAACCTCCTCCCACGTCTGATTCATCCAATCCACCTGATTCTTGACAAGAATTTAAAGAATCATCAGTGGGATCCTATGTCGAGAAATTAAAGAAGAGGCGCTCATCTAATAGGCTGCACTCCGTCCCACAACCTCCGTAAGACGAATTAATCTTTAAAAAACAACCCCACTTACAAATGATATCGTCATACATTGTGGTTTTTTTTGAGTTTTTTTCAGCGCGGAAAAAAGCTATATATTTGTATTATATTCATGATAGTGGATTGTATAAACATATAGTCCAAGCCACATTTTGAGGATAAAAAAACATGAGATAGATTTCTTGTTCAGCGAGAAAAAGATTGTATAGGAGATAGATTTATGTGTGTAACCGATATAGAGAAAAAAAGATTTTTTTTTGAGTTATTTTAATATAGATTTATGGTTTTTTTTGACATTTTAATATAGATCTATAATCTTGAATTTAAATTTATCGAATTTGGATAAATTTAATTGACAAACTTTATGATTGCATAATGTACGTGGAGCATCACAAGAATTTCGTTATGGATCCAACGTTATGCAGATTTGTCACAACTTTTGAAATAATGGAATGAATATATTTTCTTTCACCCAATGACATCTACAAGTCTGATTTTATTTTATTATTTTGGTTTATTTTATGGGAATGTTATTAGAGATATATTCAAGTGTCATATCATTATAGGTGATGGATTATAATGTGAAGTGTCGACTGGTGAGAATCTTAACATATTACAAAATGGGTTAACAAGGTTTATGTTCAATTTACTATATACATTTAAGATTTATGTTCAATTTACTATCATGTTTTACCTACTGTTGACTACATACATTTGTGTTGTTACATAATATAAATTTGGACCATGGTGCCATTAATGTCCATTAATGCATAGATTCCTTCAAATCAGGAGGCACACATAATGGACATCGGTAAATCATTGAGGTTGGCTACTTGCTATAGCACACCCAAAATTACAGCATCATGAGTGAATCTCCTCCCAAAGCGTGGGTCCACTGATAAATTAAGTATACCGCTTTACCTACTTTTAGAACTTTTAGGTGCATTCATTTTGATTCGACAATATGATCATTGAGATTATGATTCTAGGTCTATACTTTAAATCTTTGAATCCTATGCACTCGTGATCTTGGCCACTTCCTATGCAAGAAATTCCTTGTATATGATGTGAACATTGGTGTTTGTTGTGCTTTCACGGTCTTACTTGGAATGTCGTAATTTAAAAATTAATCTTTAAAATAACTCCACTTACAAACTATATCATGATACATTGTGGTTTCTTTTTAAAATTATTTTACTATAGATTTGTGGTTTTTTTTTTTAAATGTTTTAATATAGATTTATAATCTTGAAACGAATTTAATCCCTTTTATATATACTATACATTTAAACTTATACATATAATACATTGAACCACCGATTTTGAAGGTTAATTTGAATATTTATTAATTTCAATATAATTATATATCTATTCATAAAGGGTCAATAACACTTGCAATGGGGTTATGGTTCACGCATGAATATACATCATATATAATGAAGGCCAACAACTCGTTACTTATTTGGTTTGGGGATGGATTCAAACTAACCTCCTAGAGCCAACGGTGTTTAATTCATGTTCCCATGATATATATCTAACAATAATGTCAAAATTGAGTTGATTGAGACAATTAGGCATCTACTTTGAAAACTAATCTAGCATCCTTGATGGAATTTCAAGAGGATGCCTAGTTATAATAATGTGATTAAAAATGGTAATTTAATGTTTATGTGAATGCTCAAAATATATAAGATGGATTTAGGATGATCGTTTAGGGATATCTCAAGATATTTGAGGGTGACTAGGAGTGCATCGTAGCACTTTCTTAGATAGCAATGGGAGAGGATTTGGTTGATCCTTGGGAATTTTCTCAGTATTAATAATGCTTGTTTACAAGAATAATAAAAGAAAAACTTATGACTATTGTTATATACATGTGTGTGAGTCAGCTAAGAGTGGACAAGTCTTAAGTAGAATTAATAAGTCTTGCATATCATACAGATATTTGAACAATTCAAAATGGTGAGGACTTCCTACAAATAACCCATTACCATCACTGGAGTTGGCTCTCATCTTAAGTTCCCTAGAAGCAATTAATGAGATTTTAAGTGGGCGCCAAATAATTGAAGTGGAAGTAGAGCACCCTCCATTAGGGTTGGGAAATCTCGAGGGATCAAGAGACTCTAATAGAGGACCTCCAATCGAGGACATTACTAGGGAGCTCCAAAAGATTAAGCTCCTAGAGATTGCTGGAGGTCGTGCCATCGAACGAGTAGAAGCTTGGTTAGAAGGAATGAGAAGGTGCTTTGCACTAAGAGATTATACTTCTGATTCAAAAGCTAAAATAATGATATTCCAACTCAGAGATAATGCTATGAATTGGTGGGGTAACTTAGAGCGTCAACTACACCTTACTTCGGACATAGTTACTTGGGAGTTATTTGATGAGAGATTCAGGAAAAAGTACCTACCAACATATTATGAAGAGCAATAGGTAGGAGCATGGAATCGTACTGTAGAATAATATGAGATTAGATTCATGGAATTGGTCAAGTATGTCTCCTGCATGGATACTGATCAGCGCTAAGCAGATCGTTTCATTTATGGATTTAACCCTAAGATTAAGGCAATGGTGCGGATGTGGAAACCATCCTCATTTGTAGAAGCTGTAGAACATGCTCATTATGTTGAAGAGCACTTAGAATTAAAGGGTGGAAACAAAACCATTTTTCCACAACAACCAAGGTTTATGGGGAAGACCCCTCATACTTTCCCCAGGGGAGGAAGTTTGAGGCCACCGCCATATGGAAACAGGGTTGTACCCAGAGCACCGACAGTGGGGACTTCAATGGTTATTAGTGTAGCTTCACCTGCAGCTTCAAGGATTTGTGCAAATCAAGATCATACAAGTGGAGCAACAAGTAGGGGCAGGGGTCCCAAGGGAAGGAACTCTTTCCAAAGAACTCCACAACATTCTGTTCAAAGTCTACCACACATCACTTGTTGGGGATGTGGGGGACCTCATTACCAGCGTGACTGTCTTGAGTTACAAATTGGTAACAACCATAGAGAAGGACAGACACCAATGTGGAGAGAAAGTAGCCACCATCGAATCTATGCAGCAATTGATAACCAACAAGTTGAACACCAATCTTTCGTGGTAGAAACCTCAGGTATGATAAAATAAGTAGATGTTAAAATTTTATTTGATTCAGGTGCTACATATGGTTTCATTTCACTAGTTGCAGTAGAAAAATGTGAGTTGGCAGCGTATGAGCATGATGAATTTAAGCAAGTTGAGATGGCTTCTGGGATAAAACAAACAGTAGGACCTAGTGTTGACCAATGTCAGGTAAACCTCGGGGTGTGTATAACTAATTTGAAGGCATATGTCACAAAATTGGGGACATACAATGTAATTATTGGAATGGACGAGCTAGAAGCTCATTGAGCTTTGATAGAATATTTCAAGAAGAAGGTGGTTTGTTTAGATGATGAAGGTAGGTCAAATGAGATTTTTGGAATCACGAGAGGAGTGTCACTATGATTCATATCCATGATAAAGGTAAAACATTGTCTCCAACAAGGTTGCAATCTATATGTGGTCGAGGCTGTAAGTGACCAGAAAGGACCCTCCCTAGATCAACACCTAATTTTGTCAGAATTCAAGTGTTTTTCCTAAGGAATTGCCTAGATTACCTCCTATAAGGGAGATTGATTTCACAATCGACCTAAAACTTGGTGTAGAACCAATATCTAAGATACCCTATAGGATGAAAACTATAGAACTTTGTGAGTTGCAGATGCAGTTAAAAGAGATTTTAGACTTGGGATTTATTAGACCTAGTATTTCACCTTGGGTGCACCAGTGATTTTTGTCAAGAAGAAGGATGGTTCCTTAAGGCTATGCATAGATTATAGGGACTTGAATAGAGCCAAAATAAAGAATAGGTACTCGATACCTATAATAGATGACCTATTTCATCAAATGAAGGGAGAAACAATTTTCTCAAAGATCGATCTACGATCTGGATACCACCAATTGAGGATTAAGGAAGGTGAAATCTCAAAAACTACACTTCGAACTCGGTTCGAGCACTACGAATTCATAGTTTTTCCATTTGGTTTGAGCAATGCACCAGTAGTATTCATGAGCCTCATGAATAGTGTGTTCAAGAAGTATTTCGACCAATTTGTGCAAGTCTTTCTGGATGACATTCTTGTGTATTCCAAGAATGAAAAAGAGCATGAAAAGAACCTAAGGGATGTATTGACTTGCTTAAGGGAAAACCAATTGTATGGAAAATTGTCAAAATGTTCCTTCTTTCATAGGAAAGTTCATTATCTTGGGCACATCATTTTAGGAGAAGGGATTTTAGTTGACCTGGAAAAGGTAAAGGCCAAAATGGATTGGCCAGTACCAAAAAATTCTCATGAGTTGGGTAGTTTTATGGGGCTAGTAGGTTATTATAACATGTTTGTGGAAGGGTTTTCAAGGATTGCAAAACCCATCACCATATCATAGTGAAAAGGGGTCAGGTATGAATGCACATATGAATGTGACATTCCATTCACCGAACTAAAGAGGTTATTAACTAGTGCACCGATCCTTCGAGTATTAGACATGGAAAAAGACTTCACTATTTGCACCGATGCTTTGAAGCAAGGATTTGGAGTAGTATTGATGCAAGAAGGCACATTAATAGCTTACGCATATAGAAAATTGAAGAAACATGAAAAGTTGTATGCTACCCATGACTTAGAGTTAGCATCAGTGATGTTAGCTTTGAAACTGTGGAGACACTACCTTGTTGGGAGAAGATTTGAGTTAAGAACAGATCATCAAAGCCTAAAGAACCTCTTCACTCAAAGGGATTTGAATGCTAGACAAAGACAGTGGAGTGAATTCATTAGTGAGTATGATTTTGAGATCTCATATATTAAGGGAAAGGAGAATGTGGTGGCAAATGCACTAAGCAGGAGGCCACAAAGCTTCTCACTAGTACCCTTGAGGGTCAATTTGAGGGAATGTGTGTTGGAGAAACTCTTTGAATATAGTTGGTATCTATAGGTTATATCAACATTCTAGAGTGGGAAGCAGATAGAACTGAAGTTTGAGGGATATGTCCTTGAACTAGATGGACTATTGAGATTTCAAGGGAGAATGTACATACCTAAGGAAGGGGGTATAAGAAGGGCCATCCTCGAAGAGTCACATAGAGCACACTGTTGTGCACATCCTAGAGTGAAGAAGATGTATGCGGACATGAAGAAACTCTTCTTTTGGGCATGCATGAAGCACGACATAGTCCAATGTGTTGCCAAATGTCTTGAATGTCAAAGAGTGAAGGTTGATCATCGCCATCCAGCAAGACTCCTACAACCACATGACATCCCTATGTCTAAATGGGAGGTAATTTCTATGGATTTTGTTGTGGGTTTTCCACTCACGTCATAGAGGCACAATGTTATATTGGATGTAGTTGATAAATTGACCAAAAGTGCCCATTTTATCCCAATAAGATACACTTATGATGTTACTGATCTAGCACGAGTTTTTATAAGTGAAGTTATTCGACTATATGGGTTACCCACAAATGTCATTTCTGATAGAGACTCTTGATTTAAATCTAGGTTTTGGACATGTTTGCAGTCAACACTAGGGACTCAGTTGAACCTGAGCACTGCATATTATCCAGAAACAGATGGGTTAGATTGAAGGAGTAAATCAGGTTATGGAAGACGTGCTTAGAATATACATCATGGATAATCAGACTGAGTGGGAAAGGTACTTACTATTGGTAGAGTTTTCCTATAATAATAGTTACCACAGTTCAATCGGGATGCCTCCTTATAAAGCTCTATATGGGAGGCCACGTAGGATGCCATTGAGTTGGGAAAAGTTGGAGGACCGAGTAATAGTTGGGTCGGAATTAGTTTAAGAAATGGAGGAACAGGTAAGATAGATTCGACAAAGGTTAAAGGAAGCACAAGGTAGACAGAAGAGCTATGCTGATTCACATAGGCTAATTGAAGTTAAGAAGTAGGAGACTAAGTTTTTATTCGTATCCGACCCAATGAAAGAACCATTCGGTTTGGGAAAGGGACGAAGTTGTCACCTCAGTTTATAGGACCTTTTAGGATCAAGGAGAAGATTGGACGAGTTGCCTATCGTCTTGTACTACCACCCCATTTCCATAAAAATCATGATGTTTTTCATGTATATATTTTACAACATTATGTTTTTGATGAATCTCACAAACTGGATTGGAGGGAATGTAGGAAATAATACTAAGAGGGGGGGGGGGGGGGGTGGAACAGTATTATCAAATCAATCACTTTTTCATTTTCATACTCAGATATATATACGCTACTCCAGTTATGGGAACGTGTGTATACACACAACTGTGTCTAAAGAAACTAGCGTATATCCAGTAAACTTATGATTCAGTTAATCCATTAAATGTTGATCTTTAATCAGTGCATCAGAACTTCATTAACCATAAGAACAATAAACAGGTGCATTAAAACATAACAGATCATCACACACATGAACACAAGATATAAGGTGGAAACCCAATGTGGGTGAAAACCACCTGCTGCTATTTGTCTCTATCTTCTTTTAATAAGAAACTTCTTTTTACAATATTTTTGTACTAGTACAGTCTTATACCAGTATGCAGGCTTCTACCTGCAGAAGGCTACAACCTTCTCTCGTTCTCCAGCTTCTCTTGGAAGGGAGCTACAACCACCTTAGCTCTTGTACTAGTTGATGTACTAGTACGTAGGTGCTAAGCTATAGAAGGCTACATCCTTCTCTTTTCTTCTAGGGACCTCGTTTCATAAATTTTCAGACTGGATCCATCAATAACATCAATCAAACATCAAATGTATCTACATCAACCAATCTCCTTTGCACCAAATAAAATTGAATCAAACAATCACTTCTCTGATTTTTGTGACCAGAATATAGTAACAGTAACCAAAAACCAATCCTAAACCAAGAACCCTGTAGCAATAAACAAAAGTAGCTAAAACATATTTTATGAGACATACGCTACTTCAATATGTGGAACCTGCATGCATACGCTACTATATTAAGGAAAACCTGCGTATACGCTGTTTTGAATTACCTTACCAACGTGTATATGCACCTTTTCTATGCCGAACCTGCGTACAGATCTAGAAAAGATAATTTACTCTTTTCAATTATTCAGACGTCAGTTATACCCAGATTATCAGATTTATAGATCAAGTCATGCGCTCAATATAACAGATCAAAATCACACAAAGATACTTCTCTTCAAGCCTTGAGATCTTGACCTATCAATAGAACTTTTCCTTCTTCCAGTGCTTAGGTTCCTCCTTGATTCAGATCCAGCTATGCACCATAACCCAATGAACAATATTCTAGATTTTTCTCTTCATTAGATATTCAATCCTTGAGTAAGTGCCTTTGCCTAATGATCTCCTTCCCCTTTTATAGTCTTAGGGCTTACTCAATATCATGGTCCAAAACCACATAGAACCAATACTTGGGACCCAATACTTGGGTTCAACACTTCAGACGAGATACCATGGTCCAAAACCATAGGTCCAAATACCAAGGACTAAATACCATGGACTAAAAACAAGGTTTCCCACATGTACGCGCTTTTCCTTGCATGAAAGTGCGTGCATACGCATACGCATTTTTTGATCGGCGATCCAACGTGTATATGCGGCTTGGTCAACGGGAACTTGCGTATACCTTATTTTCCTTTATTCTGAGAGCCTGTGAGCTTGAATTGTCATTTCAGTGATTTGCTGAGTGAGTTTCCATCAAGGACAATACTTGTGCCATAGTGCCAAGCTTGGGTCATAATGCCAACAATCTCCCCCTTTGGACTTGATGGCAACCTCAAGTCACTCAAAGTCATTCTCTCCCTTTGTCATCAAGGGCAAAGGGTTATGCTCCCCCTGAGTACACACTGAAATATTTGCTCTGCTATGCTATTCATGCTCCCCCTGACTGTAGACAAGGTCTGCAAAAAGATGTTCTACAAGAAGAACATGACTCTATACATCATAAACGACCTTCCTATCACCAAAGACTCACACATACATCTATCTCCCAACCAAGTGGGAATATACCAATGGTTTACACATGATAAAACAATAACATTACATCATCTATCCCAGGCATTGTGGGGAAACCAAAATAGGCTGTTACATGACCTTGATAATAAAAGAAATACATGACATAGAGACTAAAATATCTAATACAAGACTATGATAGTCATCAACAACTATTATCAGCAACATCTATCAATCATCATCCAGACCAGCAACCATGATCTCCCTTTGCACCTGTTCCAACTGAATCAAAGACGAAATACCAAAATCTTCTAAGATAATGCCAACAATGCATTATCAGAAGTAAATGCTCCCCCTGACCCTGTGCCAGATGGTCTCTGTTAGACCCATATTAGAGTCTTTTTATCCTGAGTCTGACCCACCGATATTCTTCAAACCAACATATACGCTACTGTATCCACAGAAACCGGCGTATGTACACGGATATGCTTCATGAAACTCGTGTACAACCACTATTCTTTGACACAGATGAGTGTCAATAGCAAGATGATGCATCAACTACTCCCATCTTCTATCTGAGATATTCAAATGTTTCCCTTGGCAGTGGTTTAGTGAATATATCAGCACCCTATTCCTTGGAGGGAACATACTCCAACTTGACCTTTTGTTCAAGCACTTGTTCCGGGAGAAAATGATATTTGATAGGTATGTGCTTGGTATTTGAATGCATGACTGGATTCTTTGAAATACTGATTACACTTGTATTATCGCATAGGATGAAAATAGACAGAGTACAAGTGATTTGAATGTCTTGCAATGTTTGCATCATCCAAAGGAGTTTTGTGCAGCAAGATGCAGCAGCCACATATTTTGCTTCAGCTCTAGATAATGCAATTGAACTTTGTTTCTTGCTGAACCAAGATACTAATATGGAACCCATAAAGAATGCACCACCACTAGTGCTTTTTCTATCATCCATGCTTCCTGCCCATTCTACATCTGTATATGCATGAAGCGTCAGATCTGTATCTCTAGGATACCATAAGCCAAAGTTTTCTGTTCCTTGAAGATATTTGAAAATCCTTTTAACTGCCCGAAGGTGTGCTTCTTTTGGATTTTCTTGAAATCTTCCAACTATTCCCACTGCATGCATGATGTCTGGTCGGGTACCTATTAGATAGAGCAGACTACCAATCATGGATCTATAAGTTGGTTGATGTACTCCTGCTGATTCATCATTTGCATTGAGGCTACATCCTATTACCATAGGGGTACATACTAGTTTTGAATCTTCCATGCCATATTTCTTCAAGATCTGCTTGAGGTACTTGGTTTGTGATAGAAGGATACCATCTTTGTTTTGTTGGACTTGTAAACCAAGAAAATATGTGAGCTCACCAAGGAGGGACATTTCAAATTCTTTCTGCATTACCAAGGCAAAGTTTTGACTCATGGCTTCTTCATTGCTATCAAATATAATATCATCAACATATACAACAAGTATTAGTAATTTATCATTGTCAATTTTTATATATAGATTGCTATCTACTGATCCTTTTGAAAAACCTTGTTGATGGAGGTATTCGTCCAGATGATAATACCAAGCCCTTGGTTACTGTTTAAGACCATAGAGAGCCTTTCTAAGTCTACATACAAGTTTTGGATCATTTCCAAGGATGAATCCATCTGGTTGCTCAATATACACTTCTTCTTCTAAGTCTCCATTTAGAAAGGCAGATTTCACATCCATTTGATATACTGTGAACTTCTGAAAGCTAGAAAGAGCAAGGAACATTCTTATGGCTTCAAGTTTAGCAACTGTAGCAAAAGTTTCTTCAAAGTCTATACCTTCTTGTTGAGCATACCCTTTACAAACAAGTCTGGCCTTGCTTCTAATAACATCTCCATTTTCATTCAGCTTATTTTTGAATATCCATTTGGTCCCTATGACATTCTTATCATTAGGTCTAGGAACTAATTCCCAAGTGTTATTCTTTTCAATCTGCTCAAGTTCTTCATTCATGGCCTTAACCCAACATTCATCTTTGCATGCTTCACTTACATTTCGTGGTTGGATGGAGGAGAGCAATGCTAGATAGCTTGAGGCTTCTGTAATAGTTCTTCTTGTTTGAACACCTGCCTCTTTCTGCCCCAAAATTTGAGTCTCTGGATGGTTCTTCTGGACATACCTGGATGGAGTCTTTTCTTCTACTCTTATCTATTCTTCTGGTGCCTCATAAGATTCTTCTTCATCATTAGTTTGATCTTATGTTGAAAGATAATTCTCTTCAAAATCTTCAGTTTTTATCTGCTTTGGATTTTTGCCTGCTTCATCAATGACCACATCAATACTTTCAACAATTTTCCAAGTCTTTTATTGTAACACTTATACCCTTTACTTCGGGAAGAGTAACTGAGGAGAATGCTTTCATCTACTCTAGGTTCAAACTTACCAAGATGTTCATCAGTCCTTTTGATGTAACATTTGCTTCCAAAAACTCTGAAGTATTTTACCATAGGAGTTTTACCATACCAAAGTTCATGAGGAGTTTGAGTGTTGTTTACTCGGATGTTTGTTTTGTTGAGAATAGTAATGACAGCAAATGCAGCTTCACCCCAGAAGGTTGCAGGAGTTCCAGACTCATCAAGCATAACACGAGCCATTTGTTGAACTGTTCTGTTCCTCCTTTCTACTACTCCATTTTGTTGAGGAGTCCTTGTAGTAGAGAATTCCCTTCTTATTCCATGTTCTTCACAAAAATCGAAAAATTCATCTGAGGTAAATTCCCCTCCTTGATCAGACCTGAGGCATTTGATTCTGCGATCTGATTCATTTTCAACCAAAGCTTTGAATGCTTTGAACTTTTCGAAAGCTTCGTATTTATGCTTCTGAAGTCCCATCCAACACATTCTGGAAAAGTCGTCAATGAACAATATAAGGTATTCTTCTCCTCGAGGTGATGTTTTCCTTGACGGACCACATAAATTAGTATGGACAAGTTCAAGTGGCTTACTAGGTGATCCTTCCTTCTCAGGGAAATGACTTGTGGTTTGCTTACCAAACTGACATGATTTGCATATTGTATTATCTGGAATTTTGATGTAAGGGAGATCATGAACCACTTGATATTTGCATTCTTTCCTTATCTGTGGGAAGCTTAGATGCCCCAATGTTCTGTGCCATAGCCAATGTTCATCATTTTTGCTTAGATAGCATTGTTGTTGTCCTCCCTTGAGTATGTATAAATTATTTGGAGTTCTTATGCCTTTGATCACTGTTTCTCCTGTATCA
>APFE030867101.1:0-13876 GCA_000404065.3 Pinus taeda
TGTCTATTCTGAGAAAGACCCAGTTGAGATTAATGTTCAAGGACAGTGTACTATCAGTTGCATGTGTTTTCTCATGGAGAAAACTCATGCATGCAGTCAAGGATTCATCCTTGAGGATTGCGCATTTTTGAAGGCTTGTTTTTCCACTTGGTAAGAGGCTAATCATCCACAAGGAACAGCGCAAGGAAATAGGAGCTTGGAGGGCAAAGAGGAAGGTTGGATAGAAGCCAAGATTTCCTATGAGCATCTATGAGGATTGTACTGACAGCTGGCTTGTTGTGAGAACTAAGGCTTTGTATAATTCCTATGTATTTCCACCATGTATGATAATACAATAGTGTGGGGTTTTTATCTGAGACTTTCCCCAAAGTATTTTCATGTGTATTATTCCATTGATTCTTCATATTTTGGTTATATTGTTCAACTCGATCTTTAAGCTTCCGCAAATTGATAGTAGAAGTAGGTTATAGCATTCTGCTTTGATTTATATTGCATTATCAGGTTAACCTATCACATATTTTCTATATGGTATCAGAGCTATGAAAAGTATACTGAGAAGAGAATTTGAAGTTTGAAGTTCAGGGTTGCAGGTGCAAATCGAATTCATATCATACTTCAAGGTTGGCCAATAGCGTTCTATGGCTTGAGAGTCGAGTATGCCTTGGAAGGTAGCTCAAATTACATAGCATGGAAAGATAGAAAGGAGGTTGTATTAGAAGACAATGGCTTGAAGGAATTCATTGATCAAGAAATCCCAAAGCCAGCTTCAACTAATGCACAAGAGTTGGCTGAGTTGAAGAAGTGTGTGGCGAAGGCAACATGGATCATTCTTGAGGGAGTTCAAGACCATATTGTCTCGAGTCTCCATGGGAAGGATACTCCATTTTCAATGTGGAATACATTGAAGGACCTCTACCAAAATAGTAGCAACTAGAGGAAATTGGTGCTCAAGGATAAGCTTTGAAGAATCAAGATGGAGAAGGGTGATATTATTTCCACATATCTGAACAAGCTCACCACCTGTAGAGATGAGCTTGGCAGTGTGGGAATAACTACTATCAATGATGATATGGTGAGCCTCGCTCTCCTTGGCCTTCCAAAAAGTTGGAATAGCTACCAGGACTCAGTGAATGTAAGGGAGAAACTTTTGGATTGGGAATGATTGTGGTCAGATCTTATGTAGAAGGAGATCAGGAGGAGAACATGAGATGGTTCTTCATCCAAGAATGATGATGAAGAAAATCTGGCCTTAGCAAGTAAGGCAAGGAAAGGGAAGGGGAAGGCTTCCCATTTCAAATCGAATTCTTCTCATGGAGGGAAGAAGGGTGACATGTCTAAAGTAAGATGCTTTAATTGTCACAAGATGGGACATTATGTGAATAATTTCCCATTAAAGAAATCCAAGAAGGGATCCTTGGAAGGATCGAAAGGTGAGGCATTATCCTCTTAGTTCGAAATGGACTTTACCCTCATCACATGCATGGTGTCATCGGTGATGGGTTGTGTCTGGTATCTTGATAGTGGAGCCTCATTCCACATGACCAGTGATAAAAATTTATTTAGTGCCTTGGAGGAGAAAGACCTCAATATGCACATAGAGATGGGTGACGACGGAACATATAGTGTTTCAGGAGTGGGCACGATTCCTTTTCAGAGGGAGCATGGAGCTCCTCTCACCTTAACATATGTGATGTATGTGCCTGGACTGAAGAAGAACTTGGTATCGGTGGAGATTTTGGAGGACAAAGGCTACGATGTTGTCTTCAGTAAAGGAAAGACATCCCTAAGGCACATAGCCATGGGTCAGACCAAGAGGATAAGGATTCGGGTGAAGAATCTCTATAGGGATAGGGATTGTGGCACAGACGGTTGGGCCATTTGCATCATGGATCTTTGAAGATAATGTAGCATATATCTATAGGACTTCCCAAAGGTAAACATGAGCAAGTTGACACATGAAAAGGTTGTACCTTGGGAAAGTACACCAAGTCTTCCTTTCATGATTGAGACAGTTGAGCAGAGGCTATCTTAGAGTGATTTCATACTGATTTGTTTGGAACATTCTCGACGGCATCCACATCGAAGCAAAGGTATTATGTGATTTTCATTGATGACTATTCTCGTAAATGTTGGATTTATTTCATGCAGAAGAAGGACCAAACTTTCACAAAGTTTTGTGAGTTCAAAGTTTTGGTCGAGAAAGAGTCAGGGAAGAAGATCAAGGCCTTGAGAAGCAACAACTGTGGAGAATATGTCTCTCAAGAGTTTAAGGACTTCTATGCAGCGAAAGGAATTAAACGAGAGTTGACAACACCTCATAACCCACAGCAGAATGGTGTGGTCGAGAGGAAGAACAAAACTATTATAGGGGCAGCATGGGCAATGCTGCATGACCAAGGCCTACCACTTCACTTGTGGGCTGAGGCATGCAACACAGCGGTCTATTTGCATAATAGAAGCCCGCATTGCATACTTGGGATGAAGACACCAGAGGAATCTTTCTCCAGTAAGAGACCAAATGTGGGTCACTTCAGGATCTTTGACTCATCAGTATATTACCATGTGACAAAGGATGCATGGAAGAAGCTCGAGCCGATAGCAGAGTTGGGGATATTTGTGGGGCACACTGATATGCCTCACAACTATCGAGTGTACTTGCCTACCAGTCAGAGGACAGTGGTTCACAAAGATCTCAAGTTTGATGACCAGAAGGCCGTGCAAGTTTCCCTTGAGAGGGAGCTCCAACTACAGGTTGTGGAGGAATTGTTGGTTCCTAAGGAGGAGGATCCTCAGACTGATGCAGAGCAGCCACATGCAGAGGTTCCAAGAGTGGAGACATCCACTCAAGCAAAGTCTTCCAGAGATGGACGAAAGCGCACAATAGAAGCTGACAAATTTTTGGAGGATGTGAGCAAGAATGTGAGAGCACCATCTTCTCAACGCAGACAGAGGAAGTCACCTAAGAGGTACACTAGATACATGGCCCTTGCTAGGGAATGTGTTGAGACCGAGCCATCTTTCTTTGAGGAAGCAATGCAGCAGCCAATTTGGGTTGATGCTATGGTGGAGGAGTATGACTCCATAGTTCGTAACAGTGTTTGGGACATGATTACGATACTGGAGAACAAGTCAGTTGTGAGTTCCCATTGGCTTTACAAGGTAAAGCAAGTTGTTGATGGTAGTGTGGAGAAGCATAAGGCAAGATTTGTTGCCCGTGGCTTTTCACAAGTTGAGGGGACTAACTATGATGAGACTTTTTCTCCTGTCGCAAGGTACTCATCTATCAGATCTATGTTGGCACTATCATCACAGGTGAGTTGGAAGATCCATCAGATGGATGTGAAGATTGCATTCCTCAATGTCCAGATTGAAGAAGAGGTGTACATAGAGCAGCCTGAAGGTTTTGAGACCTTCGATCATGAGTCATATGTGTGATGACTCAAGAGAGCGTTGTACAGGCTGAAGCAAGCACCTCATGCTTGGTACACCAAGATAGACAACTACTTCACCGGGTTGGGCTTCACAAAGAGTGAAGTGGATGCGAACCTATACCACATTGTGGTGAAAGGTAAGTTGTTGATCATCGTACTTTATGTTGATGATCTCATATTGACTGGTGACGATTAGTTGATCATTTCTTGCAAGGATAACCTTGCAAGAGAATTCGAGATGAAAGACATGGGTCTCATGCATTACTTCCTTAGCATGGAAGTGTGGTAGAAGGATGGGGAGTTGTTTGTGTCTCAAGGCAAGTATGCCAACAAGATACTCAAGAGATTCCACATGGAGAAGTGCAAGCCCATACAGACTCCTCTAGTAGGTAACTGGAGGAAGGAAGTTGCTACTTCAAGAGAAGTGGTAGAGGTTACTATGTACAGGCAGCTTGTGGGTTCACTGATGTACTTAATGAACACACGACCAGATTTTTGCTATGTGGTGAACCAGCTGATTCAAGCAATGGTTCAGCCTACCAATTTTTTGGAAGGCGGCAAAGCATGTATTGAGATACCTCAGAGGCACATCTCAGTATGGATTATGGTACAGATAGACAGAGCTAGTGAAGCTATAGGGCTTCACTGATGCAGATTGGACAGGGAGTCCATCAGATCGAAAGAGCACATCAGGAGGGATATTCAACCTTGGTTTAGTGGAAGTTTCTTGGTACAACAAGAAACAGAGATCAGTTGCACTCAACTCGACAGAGGCAGAATACATGGATGCAAGTCAGGCAGCATGTGAGGCCATCCGGATGCGGAAAATCCTAGTTGGTTTGTTTGATCAAAGGATGGATCCAACTGTGATCTATTGTGATAATCAAAGTTGTATCAAACTCTCTAAGAATCCAATATTTCATGATAGGTCCAAGTACATCGACATCCGATATCATCATCTCGGAGACTATGTAGTGAGGAGGATCATGTTGCTGCAGTATATTTCAACAGAGAAGCAAGATGCTAACATTTTGACAAAAGCATTGTCAAAGTGTAAATTTGAGTTCCACAGAGACAGGATCGAGGTGGCAGATAATCCCTTTCTTGTTGAGTGGTAGCGTTGAAATATAGCAACAAGAATATTCTAATTTAATTTGTCCTTGAATTAAATTGTGAATTAAAATTGAATTTAGTCTTAACAGCTACTCGAAAATAATTAATTAATTTATTTTCAATTAATTAGTTGGAGAAATTCAAGTTAGAAGTCTTTCTGAATTCGTACAAGAATTATCCCTTAAATTAAGGAGATAAGATTGAGTTATATTTGAGTTGTAATTATTTAACTCAGTTTACTGAGTTAAGTCCAGTTAAATTAGTTCCAAATTGTTTAAGGAACTAATAGTGAGTTAACATTCAGTTGATGCATTAATGCACTCAACTAGTGCTACTCCAGTTAACTGAAGACCCAGTGGAGATTAATGTTCAAGGACAATGTACTATCAGTTTCATGTGTTTTCTCATGGAGAAAACTCATGCATGCAGTCAAGGGTTCATCCTTGAGGATTGCGCAGTTTTGAAGGCTTGTTTTTCCACTTGATAAGAGGCTAATCATCCACAAGGAAATAGGAGCATGGAGGGCAGAGAGGAAGGCTGGAGAGAAGCCAAGATTGGATATGAGCATTTGTGAGGATTGTACTGAGAGCTAGCTAGTTGTGAGAGCTAAGGCTTTGTATAATTCCTATGTATTTCCACCATGTATGATACTACAATAGTGTGGGGTTTTTTTTTGAGACTTTCCCTAAAGTATTTTCATGTGTATTGTGCCATTGATTCTTCTTCTTCTGGCTATATTGTTCAGTTCGATCTTTAAGCTTCCGCAAATTGATAGTAGAAGTAGGTTATAGTATTCTGCTTTGATTTATATTGCATTATCAGGTTAACCTATCACAGATTTTCTACATATATATAACACATTAATAACAATTGAGTTTGAATGAGCAGAATTAAAGGGAGCATCAAAATTTAAAGATTGGTCTAAAAACAATGCGAAGATATGAATCCCATTTTTGAATAGGGTATATGTGATGTGGATGAATTGAGCACCTATTAAGAGAGAAAGAATTGATTGTGTAGATGCAAGAGGGGAAAGAAGAGAATTAGATAACACAAAATACTTCTTTAGTTTGGATATGAAGGAAGATTATGCCACAAATCAAAGATTTAAAAAACTAATTGTATAATTTAGAAATATATAGTGGATTGAAGAAGAAAATTTTGAAGATAAAAGATGAGAGTGAATTAAAGGGTATACAAATAATTTTAGATAAAATAAGTGAATCACAAAAGATAAAATATGAAATAAGATTGAGGCAATTACAGATAATTGCAAAAAGTACATTGGACCAAAGAAAAAAAAAAGTAGATCAGAGATCATTGGAGATTGGTGTCTCCTGTAGGTTGGTGACTACAAAGCATTTACAAATTCGGTGTCTCCTGCAAGTTGGTGCTTTCAAATATAATGGGATTGAATTATATTTTAGGTTGTTTCTTGCAAATATTGTAATAGTAGGTTGGTTCTTACATAGCTGAAGAAATTAAAGAATTTTTTTTTTATTCCTAAAGGGTTTCCACGTATATATTGTGTCTTACATTTTTTTTATGAGATTGGTGTTTAATTATACTTGAATTCTTTAAATAGGTAAATAATTTTATTATATTTATTGACCACCCTCAGCTTATTATTGTGAATCCAATAAAGGCTCTAGAAGGGTCTAATTGTAACTCATGTTGAAGGTTGAATAGGTCAAATTTAACCCCTAGTTGGTTATCGGGTTGTGTTATAACTAGGCCACTAGGAGGAAAAGGGGTTCCATTCTATTGGACTGCATTGTGTTCCATAGTACAACAAAGGAGTTGGGAGTGGATAAAGGGAGAGTTGAAAAAAGGGGGGTTTTGTTCTATAGTATCCAACATGTTACAAGTCTCAAGTAAATCTGTAGAGACTACCTTCTCCTTTGTATTTACATCATTTCCATTCCAAACAAAAGAGAACATAGTAGCCTCTTAGCTAGTTTTATCCTATAATGGTTTCCAAGATAATATATTGTGTTCATTATGGTTTGTGAGTGATTGTATTTACCTATTCTCTATATTCCACATTTTATATATTGAATACATAAATGAAAAGAATTGGTAATAATAGATCTGGAATCTAAAGGAATTAACCCTCCATAATATAGATTTTATATTATTTTAATAGATCTATTGTGATGAACTATACAATGGAATATATACATTAGTTTATATATCATATTGGTATTAGATGATATTTCAATAGGTATTTTGTATTGGGTATTTTGTAAGAAGTTGTTGGGGATCATATGAGTTAAAGCAAAAAGTCATAAAACCCTATCCATGGTTGATGAATCTATTTTTAATAACACTAAAGATATGGAAAACGAGAGATTCTCCATGCTATAAGATCATGTTGCAGATATCAATCATACTATGGACTTCCTTATGGAAGTTCTGGAAAATAAACATGGAATCAAAGAAGATAGAGGTTCCATATTAGAGGTGAGATAAGAGGGAAAATTAGTGATCAGAAGGAAATAGAGAAGCAGTCTAATAAATAACCTAAAAGATAACAACCTAGTTCTAGTGTTGTGAACCATTCACAATCCCTGATCAAGATGGAAGTGAAGGTAAAAATCAAGACATATCAAGTTGATATTGACACATTGAAATTAAATAACTTTTTGTTGCAGTTATAGGCATATTATAGTGTTCACCACATAGAGGAGGAATATAAATTTCATTTACTTGTTTGAAACTATGCCATACTCTGAGCTGGTGGGAAAGCCACAAGGAAAACCTAATTTTGGAGGGGGATCCTCCAGTAACTAAGTGGTGGGATTTTAAAACTCTCATAAATTCCCAATTATACCCTATTGGGTATGTAGAGGCTTAATGGATTTGGTGGTACTACTTCAGGCAAAGATACGGGAAGAATGTATAGGAGTACACCATAGAATTAAGGAAGATGGAAATAACGCTAGGTATCTCTCCCAAGAACACATATATACTCAAGTATCTGTGGGGTCTACACAACCATCTGCAAAATTAAGTGATTTTTTTCAAACCTTCTTTTGTATAAGCATATTACCTAGAAAACATAGGCCAAAAGAAATGGTAGTTAAGTGCTTCAAAGTAGAAGGAACACCTAGAGGCTTCCAAAGAAGGGAAGAATAAATCGAAAGGAGAAAGGACAATAAGACAGTCCCCATAGCACACCAGTGAAAATATCCAATAAACCATTATAGTCAATGTCACATTGATGGCCACATAGAGGAGAAGTGCTAGAAATTACATCCAAAACTCGACTAAAATATCTAGAAGAAGGTTGTGAAGAAGAAAATTCTCATAGCTACATATTTAGGCAATAAAGTGGAAAGAATCCCAGACATGGATGAGAATATTGTTTGCACATCACTATAGAATATTGTTTCACATCACTATAGAAGGTTATGAATCTAATAGACTTCAAAAATAGGAAGAGAAGGAGATGACCAAACTCTTCCATATAGAGATATAGATCAAGAAGACAAAAATTGTTGTCATGTTAGACTCAGGATCAAAGGAAAATGTCATTGAAATAATTGGTCAACAAATTTGGATTAGAGGACCGAGATCATGTTAGCCCATATCCATTCAGATGGGAAATAAGAATGTGGAAATCAAAGTAACAAAGCAGTGTAAAACAAAAGTTTCTATAAGTGTTGATTTTATTGATGAATGAGAATTGGATGTAGTTCAACTTGATGTATGTATAGTTGTGTTTGGAAGTCCTTATATGTACATGTGGGATGCAATATTTATGTGGAAATCCAACCGGTATATCCTAATAAAGGATGGAAAATCCTTCCTCATTAACATGCACAAGGGAAATTCTAAAATTTCACTAGTAAGTTTGAACCAAGCCAAGAAATTGACCAATTCTTGAAAGAAGTATGTTTTACTATTTTTAGAGAAACTTAGTCTGTAGAAGAGTCAATGAGAGCAAGGGCATCCCCAAAGGAGTGCACTACATAACAAAGGCAATGGTTATAGTACTTTCTATAGGAATACAAGGGAGTGTTCAAGGGGCTTAAAGGGCTACCACCTAAGGGGGAATTAGAGCATGAGATCCAACTATCGTTGGACTCTCCATTACCAAGCATTTTCTTATACAAGAAATTTCTTTTAGAATCAGATAAGGTGAAGAAGTATTTACAACAACTATTGGATAGGTTTTTATTTAACCAAGTGCCTCACAATATGGGTTACGCATCATAATTGTGCCAATGAAGGAGGGGACTTGGTGAATGTATATAGATTACAGGACATTAAAAAAATTACACTCAAGATCAAGTACCCCATACCTAGTATTAATGACCTATTGAACTAATTACAACAAGAAAAACACTTCACTGAACTGGATTTAAAAATAGGGTATCACCAAGTTTGAGTCAAAGAAGAAGATACCTAGAAGATCACCTTAAAAACTAAACAAGGTTTGTATGAGTGATTTGTCATACCTTTTGGTTTAAGGAATGCACTAGATATGTTAATGATATTTTTGAATAATATAATGAGCCCATATTTGTATTCATTTGTTATTATGTATTTGGATGATATATCCATATACAGTGCTACCTGGGAGGAGCACATATTACATTTAATGCAGGTAATAGAGACATTAAAGAAGCACCAACTGCTAGAATATCAAGAAATGTGTGTTTGCACACCATTATTTAGTGTATTTAGGATATGTGATTAGTTAAGGGGAGATCAATATAGTCCCTACCAAGATGGAGGCCATCATGAAGTGATGATTGCTAATGAATGTTTTTGAAGTCAAGAGTTTCATTATGGCATCGCAGTGCCTAAGGAAATTCATAGCCTCATGTTTAGTAGTATCCACACCATGCCACACCATAACAACAAGTGGTAAGTGTCTCTAGTGGGGGCGGGGGGGGGCTGGTCAAAAAAATTTCGTTGAGGATTTGAAGAAGAAAATCAGTCAAGCATCAGTTCTTGCATTATCAAATTTGAAAAAACCCTTCAAAGTGGAGACAAGTGTGAGTGGGTATGTTATGGGATTGGTCTTCATGTAGGGAGGAAGATTGGAATCGTACCACTTTGAAGTGTTTCATCGGGTGGTTCTTAACTACCCTATCTATAATAAGGATCTCTATGCCATGGTACAAGTTTTCAAGAATTGGAAACACTACCTCATGGGAAATGAGACAATCATCCACATAGATCACTAGTTTTATAGTACCTACATGCCTGGATTAAGTTACAACATACCAGGCATTATAAGTGGATGGGATTTTTCCAACAGTTTAATTTAGTGATTAAGTATAACAAGGGTGGAATAAACAAGTTGCATGGCATGATTTTAAGCCCACCCACATCAAAAATAACAACTTTGGAAACTTTGATGCACTTGGATCCTTTCAACCATGATGCATACAAAGAGGCATATATAGAGGATGGGGACTTTAAGGAGGTGTTTTAGCAGTTACAAAACCATATTCGCGTAGAAAATGGAGATAACATAGTTTACTATCATCTCCATAATGGATTACTCTACCAGATGGAAAAGCTATATGTTCCTAACATTGAGCAACTACAACTGATCAGAGAGGTTGAAACCTCCAAGGTTGCATAGCATTTTAGTGTAAGAAAGAAATTTCCCAATTTACAGAGGTATGTGTACTGGACCAGGATGCAAAAAGATATATCTAGGCTTGATTAAGAGGATGTATTTTTTTATTAGAGAAATTTTGAGGTCAAAAATGGACCTCAAAACAAAAATGTACAATAAAAATAAAATTTATAAGAACCAATAGGACTCAATATGATGATGTTAACCGTGGGGAATGATTCACCATTTTTGAAGTCAAAAGGTAAAAAAATAAGAAAAACTACTTTTTCAACTCGTATTTTCAACTTATCGCCCTATGATTTTACTCAAATTTCGAGTAGGAGCACATGTTGGATGTGGAATTTAATTTTGCATTCAAGGAGTACCCATGTTGCATACTTTCAATGGACCCTACTACACAAGAAATGTGAAATACATGAAAAATTGTTATTGTAATCACATTTTTCAAGTAGTAGAGTCCATTGAAAGTATGAAAAATGGGTACTCCTTGGATGAAAAAATAAATTTTGCATCCAACGAGTGCTCCTGCTTGAAATTTGAGTAAAATCATAAGGAGATAAGTTGAAAATATGAGTTGACAAAGTAGTTTCTTTCTTTTTTCCCTCCAAAACGTGATGAGGTAATCTAATATTATTTTATTATTTCCACTAGTGTTTTATAATATTCCTTAGGAGACCCATTTTAGACCTCAAAATTTCTCTAATGGTTGTACCAGCAAGCCTAGTAACAGGAAACAGTATTAATATCATTCCTTACATGTACCCACTTGATCCTTGGGAAAGCATTTCCATGGGGATTTATGGGAGTTTTGCCAATAGAAAAAAAGGGGCATGACTACATGTTCATGGTAGTTGGAAGGTTCAACAAGATATGCATTCATGCCTTGTAAAAGATCATCATTGGGAAAGAAGAAGAAAAAATGTTCTTTGGAATACATTTTTGTGCTTGTATTAAATTTTGTACTTACCATCCTTTTAATTCAATTAATTGTTGCATTGTTAGGTATTTACACCTCTTTTTATTGATTTAACTTATAATAAGTTATGGTTATATGGAATTTTTACGGGAAAAAAAAAAACCCTCTAATATTTTTTCTCCTTGTAGTAGTCGATTATTGCAAAGAGCTCTATATCAACTACTAGAATGGTGAAAGCTAAGAAGAAAACTCATCCACAACAACCAAATGATCTATTCAAGGAAATCATATATGAAAATATATTAAACACCTTTCTCTTCTCAGATGTTGTATGAACTAGAGATTCTGGTGTTTCGTCCTAGAATTCCATGTATGATTTGTTCGAGGAAGAAATGACAGGGGAAGATGAAGAACCACCAATAGTAGCAACTGTAGATCAAGGCAGCAATAAAAATTCTACGGTGACAAACAAATATGTTGCTAAATCTTGCCTCCACATGATTGCAGCATGTCCCATACTTCTCCCTTACACTGATATGATTCACTGGGTAGTGGAAAATGTCAATATCTGTGAAAGGCAATTTGTCACCCAACAAGGAACGATTATAAATTATTTCAAACCCCAGCACATTCGAGGTATGTATCATTTAGCCAAGCCACAACTAGTATATAATTCCTAGTTCATTTATGGCTTTGTTAAAAAGGAATGTCATGGTGAATAAAAATGACTCCCAAAATTGATTAAAGAATGGATAAGCAACCCAAATAGGTTTAAAGAATATTCTTTGGGGTAGTACGTTATCCAACCCTTTGTTAATCTAGGTTGTCATTGATGTCAATATGGCAATATTCTGGATAGTAAACAATGATGTGAAGCCGAGTAGAGCAGATCCATGAAGCAACAGGAGTATGTCAATATGGCAATATTCTAGGATACTAAATGATGATATGAAGCCAAGGAGAAGTAGAGAAAATCTGGGAAGAAACAGGAGCAAGAAGCCATGAGGAGAAACTAGAGGAAAGCCAAGATAGTCAAGCCATTGGAGAGAATATTGGAAGTCATAGGAGCTATTAGAGCAGAGCTATCAAAGCAGAGAAGAGGTATTGGAGTGGTATCGGAAGCCACAGGAAAGCCAAGTTAGTGTAAGAGCGGGAGATTGAGGAGGAACCATATCGGGAGTATCGCATGTAATATATGCCAAAGAAGAACTGCAGAGTATCAAAGGAGTTAACAGAGGAGCCATAGCAGACCAGAGAAAAGTGGAAAGTCAAGGGAGTTTGAGACAGAGGAGCGTTAGAGGGGGTTTGAGACAAAGGTCAATTTATTGTTGTAATTGAGCCGAGAGGGAAAGACTCATGCCTGGTGTGGACTCTTGTTACTCTGTGTATCCGTGTTCAACAGTTAACTGGGTATTTCTTTGTATTCCCACTGAATGGATCGATGGCGATCCAATATTAAGTGAATGAATCGAGATATGAATGTCGTGTGTTAAACGGAGTGTGGCAAAAATTGTGGTTTTAACACAGAGTCCATCAAAAGCAAGTGAGATTAAGTTAAGGAGGAAACAGATGGAGAGTGCATAGGATCCGTTGGATCTCATAGATCAACAGTCATCGCATGGTGGAAGAGCATGGAAGATAATCAGCAAAGAGGTGGTTTCTCAAAACCATAAGTGGTATTTCGGGCGAACAAAAAGCTGTAAGCTATATTGAAGGGTAGTCACATGATTCCATTAAGAAATTGACACATCACACGTCAGAGGAGAGAGGAAACCACTTTATCGGGCAAGTAATCCTCGTGCATGTAGCTCACATGATATCGTTGTCAAGCGTTGGATCAAATGCAGTTTTGATTTATGGTGTAGGATCACCGAGCAGCTTTGTTGGTCGGGTGTAATATCAACCGTCGAATGGGATGGTAAGATCTACGATGGAGGATTGATCCGAAAAAGGCAAACATTGGAAAATGTGCAAAGGCTGTAAAAAGGTAGAAAAGGTAAGTTACGCATGATTATTTGTGTATTTCTATTATAAAAACATTATAATAGAAATAGCGCGGATATAAGGATTTCATGTGGTTAAATTATATATAACCAATGTTATAGAGTGGGAAGGTTATATATATGTGGCTAAGGGTTAAGTCAGGACCGTTAGATCTGGAGAGAAGAGATCTATGGCGCAACAAGATTTCGATGGATTGTGTTGATCGGACCGAGTGTTGATCGTCGGATCTAATACAGAAGAAATCGACGATGCGAAACGAGGAATCCTATTATATTGCGCCCTAATGGTATATCATGTCCGCCGCGTTAGGAGTTATGTATCACAAGTGTTTAAGGCCTTGTCATATTAAAGCTCCAATTGTGATATCACAAGTCTCAAAGGGATGCAAACCTACGATTGTGATAATACACGGACCCGAACAAGTTATAGCAAAGAGCAGAAGAGTATATAATATATAGATGCGATATATATGCGGACCCGCTGCACGATTATTAACTGCCCTATTGTTATATCACATCCACCTATCGGAACTCTCATAGTGCAAGTTATAAAGGGCTGTCACCCTTGAACCACTGATTGCGATATGTATGAGGACCTGCTGCAACATTATAATACGACTTGTTGAAATATCACATCCATTGAATCGCAATGTTCAAAAAAATTAACACCGCCGGACTGTCGATTGCGATATATATTACGGACCCGAATGCACCATTTAACATGACTAAATGTAATATCGCATCCGCTATATAGCTAGTCTCTAAGGGATGTCAAACCGCCGATTGCGATTGCGATTGTGATGTGGCATGTGGG
>APFE030867101.1:13886-37920 GCA_000404065.3 Pinus taeda
ATATATATATGTGGTTAAGGGTTAAGTCGAGACCATTAGATCTAGAGAGAAGAGATCTACAGCGCAGCAAGCTTCCGATGGATTGTGTTGATCAGACCGAGTGTTGATCATCGGATCTAATACAAAAGAAATGGATGGTGCAAAACGAGGATTCCTATTATATCGTGCCCTAATGGTATATCGCATCCGCCATATCGGGAGTTATGTATCGCAGCGTTTAAAGCCTTGTCACGTTAAAACTGTGATAGCGATATGTATGCGGACCTGACTACACCATTGCAATATGATTTAATATATTATCGCATCTGTCATATCGCAAGACTCTTGTAAAGCCTTGCCACATTGAAAGTGTCGATTGCGATAATACACGGACCTGAACAGGTTATAGCAAAGAGCAGAAGAGTATATAATATATAGATGCGATATATATGCGTACCTGTTGCACCATTATAAACTACCCTATTGTTATATCACATCCGCCTATCGGAACTCTCATAGTGCAAGTTATAAAGGGCTGTCACCCTCAAACCACCAATTTCGATATGTATGCGAACCCGCTACGACATTATAATATGACCTATTGAAATATCGCATCCGTTGAATCATAATGTTCAAAAGAATTGACACCACCGGACTTCCGATTGCGATATATATTACGGACTTGAATGCATCATTTAACATGACTAAATGTAATATCGCATCCTCTATATCGCCAGTCTCTAAGGGATGTCAAACCGCCGATTGCGATTGCGATTGTGACGTGGCATGTGGGACCTCCCTGTTGGTACAGTCTCTCTAATGAAATCCTCTGTAAATAATGAAGTCTAATGTATGAATATTATTAAAGGAAAAAGAACCTCTCTGATATTTTTTAATAAGTAACATTTCTTTGTATTTTGGCCTCTCTTCCTCCTGAATGTGTCCTGTGAGTATTGGAACACTCGAATAGATAGAGGAAGCCATGGATCGGTAAGTCGAAGTGTCAAGCGAGCATAGATGGTCGAGCGAGCGCAGAGGAAGCTAAAGCGATCAGAGGAGGGAAGCCAGGAGGTCAAGCGAGCATTGAGGAAGCCGAAGTTCAAGCGAGCAAAAGGGAAGCCAAAGGTCAAGCGTATCGGTATAAGAAAATAGAGAATTGTCTTTATGAGTTGTTGTTGGCGAACTGGAATAAAGAAGGAAGTAAATGATTCAGCAATATATAAAGAGGCCAAAGGTCCAGCGGGACAGAAGGAAGACGAAGGTCCAGCTGGACAGGAGGTAGTCAAAGGACGAGCAACCTTGTTGATCGTGTTACCCTCTGAAAGACTCAGACCCGTGATGAATTAATCAGAGCTTAGTGCAGCTAATTATAGACTCACTAAATTTGTGTGGAGACATTATCAGAGATTATGATGGCTATTTGATATCATCATGAGATAACTTTTGCAGACTCTGTGTGGGCAGTATGAAGAGTTGTAAAGACTTCTTCCTATCAATATTGGTTGTCATTGATGTTGTAGCATTGAGACTACAGTGAAGCTATAAACAGACAGAATTCAGTAAATAAGAGTTTTGGGAGTAGAGAATCACTATCAAACATGCCTTGACAAGATTGGGTGGGAGCCCTTGGGGTTGGAGCCTCAGAATTGGAAGGATTGGTGTTCTTGAGATTGGTTTCTCATAACTAGAAGGATTGGTGTCCTGGGAGTTGGTACTCCTAAGTCCAAGGTTGGTGCCTTGACAAAGCAGAGTTGGTGCTCTGGAGGTTGGAGCCTCACAAAAGTTTAAGTTGGTGGTTGGAAACAGATTGGAACCATATATGTATTGTATCTATTTTATTGCAAAGATTATATTAATAAAAGCATTTATTCTTGTTGTTCATATTATGTTCTGAATATAAATGTTTTTACTGGAAAAAATAACAATTGAAGAGAAATATTGATTCAGCCCCCCTCTCAGTATTTCCAACACCCTTCGCTCCTCCTTATCGTTATGTTGCTTGCATGCTTTTGTTGATTCTTCACTTTTCAAAACATCTCACAATTCCATGTAGATTAAGTCCCTCTCATTGAAAGGGATTCTTATGGCTTTATTTTTAATTGGTCTCAAATCCTGTCTAATAATTTGGCCAAGCATATTCTTAATTTTCATTCCAAACAAACAGTTACTCATAACTCTCCATTTTACATGTTTTCTTATATGATGCATCCCATATGTTTCTCTTTAGAATTCCCATGCATGGGATGGAAATAGACAATTTCCAACCCTCTTCCCATCCACATCTAACATATTATACTATGGGAAGAAAACTATTTTGATAATTTCTACCGCATTTGTCACCTCATAATGATTCCTCTGTACCAAGTCATTTTCAGTTCCAAGCTTCCCAGAATGTCCTCCACTGCCATGGATTGTTTGACAAAAATTGGGGATTACTATGTAGAAGATATTTTTACTTACATTATATTTTGGGGAAGCAATGGTTGTCCACATGTTTTGCCCCTTTATGTACCAAAAAATCTATTGTGCAAAGAAGTTGCTTACCAAACTATCAAGACTAGTAACATCTTTTGTAGCATATTTGATTCAATATTGAATAATTTTATGCATTATGCTACTACAAAGAAAGTGTGGGATAAGTTACAAGCAATACATGAAGAAGTCACAAAGGAAGATTTCTTGAGTAATATTATATCTAAAAATGTGTCCAAAATGACAGATGGAGTTGTTGATTCACAACAAGACATTAGTAGAAATTTTTGATCTTAGAACAAAACTTGATCTTGCTTTGAAAAAGATTATTAATCTTAACTATAAGTTGCAGGCTTATGGGATCATGCTGATATGGTATCTAACAAATATTATGAAGGTCTTGAAGTTGAGGTTGTCTCTCTAAGAGTAGATCTTGAAAAATCAAATAAGCAGAATGAAGAACTACTTCAAGCATTTGAAGAACAAGAAAATGGGTTGAAATAAGAGATTCTCAAATTAAAACAAAAAATGGAGGAAGGAATAAAGGTTGAAGAAAATATGAATAAGCAGTATCTAGAAAAGTAAAAGCGGTATCAGGTTGAGGTAAATATCCTAAAAGGAAAATTATAAGAAAAGGATAAACATTTGTGATTTCAAGATAGTACTAAGATTTTGGATAATATTCTTAGTAGCCAAAGGTTTAGTTTTCATGATATTTTTGAAGGAGAATCTAGCTCACAAGCTAAGGCAAGGAATTCTAATGCAAAATCTGAAATGATCAACAAAGAGATAAGAAGTCAACCTCATCAAGAACCAAGGAAAAAAAATCTTCAAAGGAAATCATTTACTGCTAACTATAGAAGTGTTAATCAATTTTCTCCTCTGATCAATAATGTTGAATGTTCTATATGTCATAATTATGGACATGGTGCGTCCAATTGTAGAAGTATAATGTTTCAAGATAATAATTGTCTCACAGAAATACCATCAGCTTCTAGATACTTTAAGGGATATTATTTTTCTTGCAATATGTTTGGTCACAAAGCCATTTATTGCAATAGAAGGAATATGAAACATATAAGATGTTATGCTTGTAACAAGTTTAGGCATGTAGCAAAAGAATGGAGGAACAAGTCAACGGATCGCCGCAGACAACATGGTGAGAAACCAGATAAGAACATTAATGTTAGAATATCTAAAAAATATGGATCCACGAACTTCTCTCATAATAAGCAAGAAAAGGAAGAATATATAAAGTGTGTCTTGCTCTCTGCTCATTTGAAGATGGAGATGAATGGTACATAAATAGTGGATGTTCTCATAACATGGTTGGAGATAAGAGTATAATGGAGTCTCTCAGGAAGAACAAACATGGTAATGTTATTCTTGGAACTAATGTTTCAGGAAAAGTACTAGGACAAGGTAAAGCTAGAATTAATAAAACTAGACAGCAACTGATGCTTTATTAGTTCAAGGACTAAAGCAAAATATTCCAAGTGTAGGTCAAATGGAAAAGAAGGGAAATATAATTGTGTTTACATCAACCAAATGTAAGGTTATGAATGAAGTAACTAGAAAATTCATAGCAAGAGGATATAAAAATCAAGACAAGTTATATGTGTTTGAAGAACGGAATTATCATAGATATGAGAAATCTTTAGACTCAAAGTAAAAGAAGATGGTGCCTATTGCAGCCCATTATTCTTAAATGAATATTTCTATCAGTGACTGTAGAAGTGGTGAGAGGTGCTTGACCTCATGAAAATAGAAGATAATTATCAGGTCCTCGGAATCAGTGATGTGTAATCTCAGAGGGATTAATACATGTTATGTCTTGATGATGATTCTCGTGATTGTTTTGATATTCATGTTGCTTATTACTGACATAGCGTCTGGTATAGTAACAATGAACAGGTACATATAGTACGGGTTTAGGAGGAGCTGAAGGTGTGAAATTTAAGTATTTCACTTTCTGTACGCAGATCCTATAAAGAAAATTCATGTGTATATGCAAGTTCTAAACTAAACAGTCACGTATATCTTGGTATGAGGAAGAAACAGTGGGATAGACTTGGGAAAAGGTTTTGATATGCTTCAGTCAATTATTGTTTGGCTTTCTTGTTCTGATGGTTGATGATTATAGTCTGTTGTTGATATTTATAAGTGCTTTTGGCCTTTATAAGTTGTTGATATTGTTAGGGTCCTATACTTTATAGGATCTCAAGGTGATTGAGTATCTCATATTTTGAATATTTCATATGTTCATAGAGTTCAATATTCAATTGCTTTCACAAAAAAAAAGAGGGTATAAAAAAGAAAAAAGAGAGAAAAAGAACAAAAGAGAAAAAAAATGAAAGAAAAGAAAGCCCCAAATATTGTTCAATTCATACAGTCTAAGCATGATTGAACAAATTTCAATTTCTGTTGATAGAGTAGAAAATAAAGATCTGCCAAACAGTTTAATCTTGGCAAATCAGTAGCTAGGTAGAAAATAAAATTGGTTCAATTGTTCAATCTGAACCAATGGGAGAGATAAGTGATAAGTAGGTTAGAAATTTAAAAAAAAAAAAGGAGAAAGTGAAAAAGGGTCTGCAAGTCCAAATGCACCCTGCAAATGCAAAAATGAAAAAATGTTAGATTAGAAAAATAAAGGGTAGGTAGGTTGAAAAGAATTACAAAGGGAAAAGACATGAAAAATTACTTTAATATTTTATTATATGGTTCATGTGTTTTTCCTAATGTGGAAAAAAAAAGGAGTTAGTGGTCTCATATTATTACTCCTATCCTATATTCCTATACTCTGCCTCCCCCTTTCATTTGCCAACCCCACCACTCACATACACGTCACATCAACTATTACCCACCCTTCACCTCTCATCCAATCTTCGCACTCACTATTCGATCCAACGGCTTGTATGATTTTCCAGCCCCCCCTCACCCTCCAAACATTAATGTCGGCGGGGGGCTTCGAAATTAGTGGTTTCGGACCACTTACATGTCACATTGTCACAATTTCGCACCCCTCCATTCATTCCACTTACTGCTCCAAGGGCCCCCCGAAAAGTGGTATCCTCTGCCATGAATATTTGCACATCCTACCACCTTATCCCATTTCTTATCACCTTCATTCTCACACCTTACCATTGTGCATTCAATTAGCTGGACTGTTAGCCAATGGACCTACGCCACTTCAGGCCTGTCCAACAGGAATGCTCCAAAAACTACAAATACACCATCTCCCACCCATTACAATATTTTAATGTATTCTTTACTTACAAGTGAAAGACAAGAGTTGTTCAGGCATACACAGAGAAGAAGTGAACACGCTGAAACAACAACACAGTTGCAGAAAGCTTCATTTTTCTGTTGTTATCAGACATCCCCCTTCTTGAATCCCACTTTCTATTCATCCCCTTTATTTTTCCCTCTCTGATTTACCTCTTCTTTTCACTCCTTTTTTGTTGCAATTCACCTACAAATTCAATACAATCTAGGTTTAAAAAATTTGCAGAAGACAGCCATGCCACCAAAGAGGAAAGAACGGGAGATCTTGAATCTAATGGTGCATCCAGCAGTGGATTTGGACCACATTCCACTGGAAGATAGAGACTTAAAAATACATGATACACTGTCAGAATTTGATCTCTTTGATATATATTGTTGTTGGGAGGACAAATTTGTTGATGAAGTGGATGACATAGGGCTCTGGGATTCCAATTTGCCTTTCTATATTTTTCCCAAAAACCATAGCCACCCAGAACTAATCAGAAAATGCTACTCATGCTATAATCCACAACAAAGGTTAGTGATAGCCCCAGCAAGAGACATGTTGTTTACCATTGATGCTAAATCTATAATGCAAATGATGCAGGATCTTATCATTGAAGGAACCACTCCTTTTTCCCATGAAATCCTCACTGAAATGTATCAAAGGCTAGACATTACCAAAAGAGATAAAACCTTAGAACTCTTCATGACTGAAGAGAACCCACTGCCTAGCAAGAATCCTTCTTATTCCTCCTCTACTTTCCCTAATAGAACTAGGCATATAGTCACTGTACTTTCATATTGGTTGGGCTATTATTCATATCAGTGGCTTGATGAGGCTATAATAGGTTTTCTATCCATCTTATCAGTAGAGTCAAAGTATTCTATTCTATTTAATTTTAGTCAATCCTTGGCAAATTCTATCCATGAGAAATTTGAAAATTTCATCATAGAGGAAGTGTTTTGGTACTCTTCGGTGTTGGTATATGTGTTTCTTTATTTTCAGGAAGACAGATTTGCGTTTACAATGAGAAAGTTAAATGAAGAAGGTGAACCCCAATCTGTCATTTTCTGGACCACCTTAGTGATGAAGGATCAAAAGGAATTCGCCTACAAGACATTTATAGAAATGTTTTTTCATCCAGCTATGAGCCTCCTCAGTGGAACTGTAGAACATAGAATCAGTGAAGAAATTAAAAGGATTATGCAGTTGACGGACCAAGCAAGAACAAGAGATTGGTACTTGTACCAAAATTACATAGAATTAAGGGTATATGGATGTGAGTTGGCCCCTTTCAAGCTACCAAAGTTCCTCGCCATGAGGATATTTGCACTTGAATACATCTGGAAGATGTTCAATGCAGATGAAGTACATTTTTTGGCAGCAAAGAAGAAATCACAATTTAGTATCAAATCCCAGATTGGTCCTTTTATTTGCAACAGTAGGGCAACAAGTGAGGAGGCAGACAAGATATTGAAGGAAATGAAGTTCACTCACAGTTTCACATGGTCCTATGACCCATGGGGCATCATCTCCAAGAAAAGAGTGGAGAACAAATCAACACCCTACATTCACACTCAAAGGCTTGAAATAGAGAAAATTATGAACCAGATTGAGTGGATGCATGACACACTGAAGAGGCTGAAGAACAAGTAATTTCTTCTTCAAGTGCATAGAATCCTAAGTAGCAAGAAAGACAGAGTACAGAAGACATATCAAACAGGGGAAAGGAACATGAAAAGGGAACAACTGGGAAAAGGCCAAGAGAAGATTAGTCACCAGGGGTTGATACTTCTATGAAAGAATTCAAATTGAAATATAGGAAAAGGGCCAGGATGCACATGGGATTAGGCAAGGAATCATCGTAGCAAACAGTCATTAATCTGAGTGATATTCTTGATTCATATCCAACTAGAGGTCAATCTCTTCCTACCACTCCAATCTCAGAAAGGCAATAGACTCTCCAAGTCTCCACATCTACCAATGTTACTGGAGAAAGGGAGGAGATCGTCTTTGACACCTTTAGACAGATAAAGATCAGAATGAAATGTTAAAAAAGAGTACTTATGCTCAATTCTGGAAACAAATTTCTTCTTCTCAAGGCAGACTTCTCTTAGCTTTTGATTCAAAAAAAGGCAAAATGCATATGGAAATTTTGGAAGCACAAACAGCTGAACCTAAAACTCCAGCCGATTACAAACAGACCTCTTTTGAGTTTGATGCCAAGAGTGTTCATCCTATTGATCAGCTGGAAATGCATAAATAAATAGGTGAAATGATCTCATCTACTCTAACTAGTACCTCTATGAGTTTGTTTAAAATGTAGTTGGCCTTATCAAATGCTCAATCTCAGCTGAAGATGGAAAATATTTCATCTCAATCAAAAGACAACAGGATTAAGTTTTTGGAGGACTTAGTAGCAAAAATTGGAAATGACCCCTCACATGTAAAAGCAGTAGAAGAGATAATTAAGAAGAAGGAGATTGATATAGTAGCTTTGAAGAAGCATCTTAAAATTCCTGCAACCCATGATTGCTTGACCAAAGAGATAGAGGAAATAGAAAGTCAAAAGGCCGAAATGATGAAATTAATAATGGAGCAGCCATTCCAAATAAAAAAAAATGGAAGCAGAGATGGAGAATATGGTACAAGAGAAGGAAAAGGCAGCAAAGCCGGCCAACACCACTATGGAGGCTCTTCCTCTTGCAACTATTCCTACAACCACTCCAGCAACAACTGCTACAGGGATAGGAAGTAGTACAGAACAGCTAGCCAAGTCCATGGAAAGCATGAATCTTCAAACTGAGGAGATCAAGACATTATAAACCCAAGTTAGTGTTCTACAGGAACAAATCAAAAGAGTTGAAAGTACACACTCAATGTAGATGCAGAGGGCACGGACCTTAATCGAAAATTTGCAGAAATCTAAAAAGGAATCATCCATTAGCAACACTCTAAGAAGGGTGAAAGAGATCATCTGGCACAACATCATCAATGGCATGAATGAAATCTAGCCCAGCATACAAATTATATTTGAACAGAAGGAGTTAGTGGAAAAATCTAAAGAAGTTATTTCATCTACTAATCTAGAGCTGGGAGACATGTCAGCAACAGCCAACATAATTATTAAATTTCTCAATTCAAGGAATAGGTATGAGATAGAAGTGTTGGGAGTAGCAGACAAAATAGAAACTATTCTACAGGTGAGAAAGGTATCGACTAAGAAGAACCTGAATGTACATCTTGAGGAAAAATGCCAAAATTTGGAGCTTAAAGTGAATAGGTTTTTCAACAAAATTGAACCTTTAACACAAGATTGTTTCCCTTCTATGTTTGTCATTAATGACAAACTCATAGCCAGCGAAGATTATGTCAAGAGACTCCAAGGCATAGCCCAGGATGTTGTGAATCTCTCCAACATTAAAGGCATCATTACTGGAAAAGCATTGTTGGAAGCTATCAGCAATCCAATCTATATCGAGCATGAACTGAAGCATGTTTTTACAGTCAAACCCACTTTTGCACAGTACATTGCAGCTAATGAAATATACCGTAGGTTAATCAAGGTCAAGATTCTATATGATCCAAACTGGACTCAGCATAAGCCTCCAAATCAAAAGGTCTTCAAAAACAGGTGAAATTGGAATAATGTTGAAGTGCTCATGAATACAAAGCCAACGGTACAAACAGCATGCAAATCCAAGTTCGGATAAGGAAAATAGAGTCAATTAAAGATTCAGGTCAAAAGTCAATGCCTACATCAGCAGAACATGTGGCAACCTAAGAAAGAGTCACGTTCTTGATGATTTCAGTGCAGAAGATGAGGTGGTAGTCTATGATTGGTTCATACCACAGGCGATTGGGATCAGCAATCAAGAGCGGAGAGAGTCCAATCAAAGGAGATTGACGCATATCGCGGTGAAACATGCAGGCAGGTTATCCTGGAAAATGGACGTGATAAAGTTATGAAAAATAATCTAAACTCTTTGAGTTCCGACAGGAGAGTGGTAAATGGTTTATCACGTGCCTTCAAGGCAGGAAGTGTTTTTCGACCAAGAGAACACGATTCCACTCAGCAATCGACACATAGCCTCCCAAAAACCACTTTCTTGTGTGCCTTCAGAATTAGTAAATGTGCTAGTTGGAGCGCGAGACTGCGCGACAGCCGTCGGATCCCATAGGACAGATCAACGGTTCGGAACGTCCAGATCAGTTGATGAGCAAGACGCAATAGTCGTCAGATGGTCTGTTCTCGAGATTAGCGTCGGGGAAAGGCCAGACGGTCGAGGTCCACCCCGTGCCTGCCAGTCCTTTCGTTTATAGTCTGTTTCTATTATAAACGTATTGTTCCACGTTTATTACAATTTGTAACTGTACATGTTATATAAACACCATAACGAAGAAAAGTTGACAGGAGAGTGTTGTGAACCGTTCCAGGGGGTCTAGAAGTCAGAGTGACCAAGTACATTCGAGTGAATACTCATTTCGACTTGAGGATTCAAGTTGAACACAGCGGTGAGGTCCATTTTCATGTTTGAGACTCTGTTTTTGAGCTCACACCTGTAACAACTATTTGAAGACATAATAAAGAGGTCAGCACTAGAAGCTAAAGGACTAGGAGATGTAGCAAGGAAGTCTAGTGAACTCATTTATCAATTTTGGCTGTGTTGATGTGCTTGATTGTGTTTTTATAAGGTTTTTGAGTGTTTATGTTATTTGCAATCTTATCGACCCATTGCACTAATTAACATAGGCAACTTCACACATACTCTGTAATACCTTTTTCAATTTCGGATCAAGTGGTATCAGAGCTTAAGGTTTTTAAGGTTTGACAAGTTTGTGTGGAGATTTAAATGCTTACTAGGTTGAGGCTTAGATGAGGTGAAGGTGAACTTTTTGAGGCGAATCCAGATATTGGAAGGGTCTTTTCACGAAGAAGGATGGCAGATGAAACTCCACTTGGGTCAGAATCCTAGTTCTTGGATAATTTCATGATGATATGTGCCATGGTGGAAGAAATGTATCATGAGTTTAAAAAGGGCAAAGGTGAAGGTACTTCACCACCTAGACCAAACAAAGGAGTAGAGGAACCTTTTCTTTTGTCTCTCCAAAGAAAGAAGATAAAGGAAAAGGAGAAAATCCTCCTCCATCTCCTCCATTATCACCATCATCATCATCATCATCGTCTTCTTCTCATAAAACTAGTTCTTCTAAGAAGAAGAAAAAGAAAGTCTCTTTGATCAAATTAGATGCAAATTTTGATTTGCCAATTTATGATGGAGAACTTAATGCAGAAAAGCTTGATAATTGGATAAGGAAAATTGATGTATATTGCATGGTGCATAAGGTTGATTCAGAAAGGAAGAAGATTCAGCTGGCTAGCCTTCAACTAGGAGGAACCACACTTGTGTGGTGGGAACGCAAGACACAAGAAGATCTCCAAAAGCATGGTAAGATCATTTCAACTTGGAATGAATTTGTTTCTGCCATTAAAAATCAATTTTATCCTTTTGCATATATGCAACAAGCAATGATGAGTTGGCAAACACTACATCAATTGAAGGGTCAAAGTGTTCAGAGTTATACTCAGCAATTTCATAAGAGAGCTTTAACATTAGGCATATCATTGGACTCACGAGAGACATTGTTAAAATATATAGATGGTATTCATATTTAGTTGAAGCATACTATACTTATGTTTAATCCCACTAGCTTAGATAATGTATCAGTTCAAGAAACTCATCTAGAGGCTAGAGGTAAAAATGTAACCCCAGATGTTGGGAAATCATCAAAATCTATTGAGAACAAGAATAAAGGTAAGAAGAAACTAAAATGGAAGGAAAGGAAAGAAAACACTATGAAGAAGGATAAACCTTCATGCACTCATTGTAATAAGGAAGGACACGATGAGGCACATTGCTAGTCTGTGCATCCAGAATTGAAGCCTAAGAAGTTCGGGAGTAAAGAGCAAAATAATGTTGCTACTATTCAAAAGGACTTGGGATCAAACTCAGGTGACGAAACAACGGTTACAGCTACAGGTATAAAAGGTTATCAGCTCTAGAGAATGCAGATATAAAGAAGCAGGTACAGGAGTTGCTCGATAAAGGGTTTATTCAACCAAGCACATCACTGTGTGGGTAACCTATTGTGTTGGTGCGAAAAAAAGACGGTTCGTGGAGAATGTGCATTGATTTTAGAGCACTAAATAAAATCACAAAAAAGAATCGTTATCCTCTTCCTCATATTGATGATTTATTAGATCAGTTAAAAGATGCAGTTTACTTCTCTAAATTAGACTTGCGAAGTGGCTACCATCATATCAAAGTTGCAGAACAAGATGTATGGAAAACTGCTTTCAAGACTAAGCAAGGACTCTATGAATGGTTGGTTACGCCTTTTGGCTTAACTAACGCTCCTGCTACGTTTATGCGAGTCATGAATGATGTATTTAGACCATTTATTGATGATTTTGTAATAGTCTATTTAGATGATATTCTTGTTTTTAGTAGGACATGGGATGAACATGTAAATCATGTAAAGCAGATTTTAGATGTTTTAAAAAGAGAAAATCTCTATGTGAAACTATCAAAATGTGAATTTGGCAGAACATCTTTGAATTATTTGGGTTATATTGTAGGGGGTGGTGAATTGAAGATAGATCCCTCTAAGTTCGAAGTCATTGTAAACTGGCCTAAACCCAATACTGCTACAGAAGTTAGAAGTTTCTTAGGGGCAGCGCAATATTGGAGAAATTTTATTGCTAACTTTTTGTTGATTACAGCCCCTTTACATGCTTTTACAAGTGTGAAACAGGTGTTTCAGTGGGGAGGCAAATAGCAGAAAGCCTTTGACACCTTGAAAGAAAGGATCAGTACAGCACCCGTACTAGCACTGCCAGATCTTCAACATCCATTTGAGATCGAGACAGATGCAAGTGAATATGCCATGGGGGCAGTGTTGATGCAGCATAGGAAGCCTATATGCTTTCATTCTTGAGAAATTTACATACATATGATAAAGAATTGTATGCATTAGTTCAGAGTGTTAAAAAGTGGAAACATTACATAATGGGTAAAGAAACAATCATACACACAGATCATCAACCACTTCAATATTTACACTCACAAACTAAATTGCAACAATCAAGGCATTACAGGTGGATGGGTTTTCTACAGCAATTTCATCTTGTTAACAGATATAAGAAGGGCATACATAATAAGGTTGTAGACATGTTATCAAGACCAATTATAAATGCATCCACAATAATTAAGCATAATTCAGTTATTCATGAAAGTTACATTGAACAATATGCCCAAGAAGCAGATTTTAAGGATGTATATGCAACTTTAAGTCATGGCAAGCAGGTAGAAGAATTGGATTATTATATAAAGGACAAACTCTTATATCATTTGGGAAAGTTATGCATTTCACAAACTGAAAGAGTTAACATAATTCGAGAAGCACATACTTCTCTCATATCAGGTCATTTTGGTGTAAGTAAAACAGTTGCACAATTGCAAAGGTTTTATTATTGGCCACGAATGAATGAGATAGTTTCTAGATATATCAAAGGATGTACTATGTGTGCTACAAGAAAGCCAAGTAATAGAAAATTAGGCTTGTATACTCCACTTCCAATTCCTTCTCATCCTTTGGAAAGTGTTTCCATGGATTTTGTTGGGGGATTGCCAAAGTCTAGAAAGGGTCATGATTATTTGTATGTAGTTGTGGATAGGTTCAGTGAGATGTGTATTTTGATACCATGCAATAAATAGGTCACAGTTGAACAAACTGCAAAGTTTTCCTTTCAAAATGTATGGGTTCATTTTGGGTTACCCACTTCTATTGTATCTGATCGAGATTCTCGATTTGTTGGGAAATTTTGGTCAAGCCTATGGGAGTTAATGGACACAAGGTTAAAGAAGAGCATGGAATTTCATCCACAAACAGATGGTTAGACAAAAGTGGTCAACAGTACAGTGATACAGTTGCTTCGAGGATATTGCAGCAAGCATCCCAAACTTTGGGATGAGGATTTGTGTCATGTACAGCATGCTTACAACCATGCAAAACATTCTTCTACTCTGAGATCTCCTTTTGAGACTTGTTTTGGTTGTATACCAAAGTCTCCCTTGGATTTTGTCTTTGGTAAAGACATACTAGTTGATGGACACAGTGATGTGGACAAAGCAACCAAGTTCATTGAACAAATCTAGGAAATTCACCAGGCAGTACAAGAACAGCTGGAAAGAAGCCAAACAAAGTATAAGGCGCGACATGACAAGAATCGAGTTGAGCATAGTTTTCAAGTTGGTGATCAAGTCTGGTTGTACATCAACAAAGAAAGACTGCAAGGGGAAGGTAAAAATTTGAAACTAATTAGATATGGTCCTTTCAAAATACTTGATAAAATTGGTGAAAATGCTTTCTGCCTTGATCTACCAGCTTATATGCAAATATATTCAGTCGTTAATGTTGAAAAGTTGCAGTTGTATGAACCTTCATTGGTTGAAGATTCTGAAGAGCAAGGTCAGCTACCTTCCATTGAGGATTTGTTGCCCGAGTATCTTAATGAGTTACAGGAGGACACAGTTCTTGACAGGAGGATAAGAAATTTGTGACGAGGGAATGTTGAGTATCTGTGAGTTGGACCCAAAGGTACAAATCCAAGTAAAGCGTGATGGATAGAGATTGGAAAAGTGAAGGAACTTTATCCTCGCTTACTCGATAGCTAAAACCAACTTTTGGTGGACCAAAATCTTCTAGTGGGGAGGAGTGATCCAAAATGGATTCAGCATAAGCCTCTAGATCAAAAGTTCTTAAAATACAGGTGAAATTGGAATAATGTTGAAGTTCTCGTGAATACGAAGCCAATGGTACAAACAGCATGCAAAGCTAAGTTTAGATAAGGAAAATAGAGCCAATTAAAGATTCAGGTCAAAAGTCAATGCCTACGTCAGCAGGACATGTAGCAACCCGGGAAAGAGTCACAGGTTCTTGATGATGTCTGCACAGAAGATGAGGTGGAAGTCTGTGATTGGTTCATACCACAGGCTATGGGGATCAGTGATCAAGAGCGGAGATCGTCCGATCAAATGAGATCAACCCATATTGCGTCGAAACATGCGGGCAGGTTATCCTAGAAAATAGACACGATAAAGTTATGAAAAAGAAGCTAAACTCTTTAAGTTTCGATAGGAGAATGGTAAATGGTTTATCATGTGCCTTCAAGGTAGGAAGCATTTTTTGACCAAGAGCACATGATTCCACTCAACGCTCGACATGTAGCCTCCTGAAAACCACTTTCTCGCATGCCTTTAGAGAATTAGTAAACGCGCTAGTTGGAGTGCAAGACCGTGCGACAACCGTTGGATCCCACAGGAAATATCAACGGTGCAGAACATCCAGATCAGTTGATGAACTGGAGGTGATAGTTGTCAGATGGTCTGTTCTCGAGATCAGCGTCGGGGAAAGGTCGGACAGTCGGGGTCCAACCCGCACCCACCGGTCCTTTCATTTATAGTACATTTCTATTATAAACGTATTGTTCCACGTTTATTGCAATTTGTAACTGTACATGTTATATAAACACCTTAACACAGAAAATTTGACAGGAGAGTGTTGTGAAATGTTCCATGGGATCTAGAGGTCAGATTGACCAAGTATGGTTGAGTGTATACTCGTTTCGACTCAAGGATTCGAGTTGAACATAGCGATGAGGTCCATTTTCATGTTTGAGACTCTGTTTTTGACCTCACAGTTGTAACAATTATTTGAAGACATAATAAAGAGGTCATCACTGGAAGTTAAAGGACTAGGAGACGTAGCCAAGAATTCTGGTGAACTCCTTTATCAATTTTGGCTGTGTTGATGTGTTTGATTTTGTTTTTATAAGGTCTTTGAGTGTTTATGTTATTTGCAATCTTATCAATCCATTACACTAAGTAACATAGGAAACTTCACACATAGTCTGTAATACCTTTTTCAATTTCGGATCACGAGATGAAGAAGCATGGAGTGACTGGTGTGATTACCAAGAGGAACAGGACAAAGAGGATTGAAGGAACAGTGCAAAGCTGAGTCAGCACCCAGCCAAGTTAGCAGAGCCACTACAGTAAAGTCAATTACTCAGTAACAACATCCCGAAAAAAGGGGACCAGATGTCCAAGTTATCTCATCGTGGCCACTTCGTGGTTACACTAGTCAAATTTTCTTTCATTGTAGTTAATAACAAATTTCCAAGTGTACAAGGCAATCATTGTAGGTTTGTGTTAAATACTTCATGCATTGGAAGTATTAGGGGTAGGACCCAAGTTATTTGAATAATATTTCTTTTGGAGCACTGTAATTTTTGAGTTGGAGAATCAATAATAAAAGACCGTTTGCAAGATACTTGAGTTTTCTTAACCTGGTGATGTCTTCTTTCTACGTAAAATATATTGTTGTTTTATTCATTATGCATCCCTAAATCTTATTGTAAAGTAGAAATTCTATATTAAGATATGTTGTTGGAGCACCTTATTTCTATTTGTGGTTACGATCTAAATGTTTTCTTCTGATGTATGGTTAAGAAATACTTAATTTCTTTTTAATCATTACTGATTTCATTGTTCTTTCATCTCATTCATTATGCTTTTAGATCCAGTAAAGATAGTTACCTTGCCTAGCAAATGCTCTGGAAAAGTTGATGTTACTACCCAACCTTTGACTCCATAGGCCAATAGAAAATATTTAAATCTGACCTACCCCAACCAAACAAATAAAAAATCAAGCAATCAAGTAATAAAACCCTTTCACCATTACAGCTAGCCTAATACATTAAAACATTGAAAATAAAAATAAATCTGGAAATATAAAGAGAGAGCCCTCTCTGAGTCTAGGAGGGCTAGATCCTAGACTCCTAAGTGGTTTGATGTATCCTTTTTTATTTTGTCTTGCAAATCTTAAAAATCATAGAGCGATAATAGATACCTAGATGGATGACTGGTTGATGAATATACTTTGATATTCTTACTGATATATCAGTTGATGTGATCAAATCTAATAGTGATCAGTTGGCACAGGTTCAGGGGGAACATTTTCTAAAATGCATTGTTGGCATTATGTTTTCTTTAGAAGTCCTTGATACATAATGATGCTTATAAATGGTGATGATGCTTACGTTGAATTATTTAAATGATGCATCATGTTATCCTATTGTCATACATGATGTGCATATGGTGGAGTTATGGATGATGATTCATATAGTTCTTGTCTCTCACATGGTATATTGTTTGAGGATTGTTGCTTTTGATGAGTTACTAACAAAGTTTGATGAATGATGGTGAGCTCATGGTTTGATTTTCTCATTGATGAGAAGCTAGATACATACTGCTCTCTATGATGGATGAACTACAGATAAGGATCTTACAGATGATTACTTAAGTTGCATGTTGATGAAGTGATGTTGGTGTGATAGTTCTTCTTGCATGAAAAATATGGGCCAAGAGAATGGTGTTACTATGGGTTTCATGAAGACATGGCATACTTAGTAACATATTAATAATGTTAAGGAATGATGATACTTCTCTCTATGTTACTCTATGATGATATGCTTGGTTCTCACTGATGCTTGAGTTGCTAATCATGATTGATTCTTATCAGATGTGGGATGTTAGAAAACTCCCTAGTGATGATACAGGTATAATATGTTGGATATTGTTGTGGAAAGAACATGTAGTTATTTCTATGAGTATTTGATAATGATGTTGTTTTCATGGATGATGACTATGGTACTTACACATGTACATGATATGATATGGTCATTACTGATTAGAGATATGGAATATTCTTAGTTGATGCATGAAAAGCTATGCTTTGATGAACATGGATTAAGGCTTTTCCTACTAAGGGAAAAGAGAAAGTTGGCCTTGATGAGGTCAAGAACATGAGTTGATAGCATATATCTATGGAAAATCTTATGATGCATACTTGGTCACAGGTTAATGATATTGATGCGACATTGTCTTGTCTTGTGAATTGATGATGGAAATGTACAGTTTTTTGTTCTTGGTGTTGTTGACAGATGCTCATGGTGTAGATAATATATGGTGTATGATAGTTTTTTATTCTTATCATGGTCTTATTGAGGTCTTTTTTATCTTAGTTATAAATGTAATATTTATCATTTGATGTAAAGGCCATGTAAATACCTATGATGTACTCATTGTAGAATTCAGTGATGTATGGACTATTGTGGTCAAGTCCTTTTGGACATGTGATGCAATCTGTAACCCCACTATGCTTGGAAAGTGATGTAATAATGATGTCAAATATGTGAACCCACTGTGATTGGGTGATTGATGTAAATTTGAGTAATTAGTGATGGGACAAGTCATATGAGTCATTGATTCATGTACTTCATGGTACAGCTTTCAAAAATTTTAGCATGTGCTTAGGGGGAGCATGGTCAGTATTCAGTGTTCAGATCTACATTGCTTAAGAGAGAAGCCTTCATTCAAAATTGGTCAAACTTTTTCCCTTGATGTCAAATGGGGGGATTAATTTGGTGTTTGAAAATCTTGGTGCTTGGCCTGATGTGTTTTATAGGTATTTACAGGTTGTGGTGACCAAACACCAAAGTGGTTGCCATCAAGTCCAAAGGGGGAGATTGTTGGTGTTATCACTCAGGTTGTTCCCTAGCTCCAGGAGGGAATACGGCCGAGGTAACCACTAACCAATCTTCCAGATGCATATCCTAGCCAATATGCAACCAGAGAGGGCTCTCTCTTTGTGATTTAGATTTGTTTGATTGTATATTAGGCTAGTTATTAGATACAAGCTTTGTTTGGTGTTTGGAAGATGACATTCAGTAGAACAAGGAAATAAGTTGAGAGAAGTTCAAACCATTGGGTTGATGGAGTCTAATTGAAATAAACCTCTGGGTATTGTTTCCTTGGCAATGAGAAAAATACAGAGCAAGATAATTAAACACAGAACAACTTTGAAGCTGAAATAAGATGAAATGAAGTCAAGGAATGAAAGGCAATCAAGAATATTTCATTATGTTAACAGAGGGAAATTATATAAACATTATCAGGGAGAAGTTAAGAATTCCTTGATGATATTTAGAGTGAAAGAACCAGGGAGACAAGAGAAATTAAGAATTCTTGCCTATGCTAGTCCTGTGGAAAACATAAAAAAAAAATTACAGAAATTGAACTCAGAGTACAGCAAAGTAAATTTTGGGTTATTCTTCTTTCCTGTAACTTAGAACATAATATTTAGATGATAAATAAGACACAAATACAGTAACATAATAGTAAATAAGACTTATTGATCCATGTATTAACACGAGAATTCTGCAAATTATCCTTTTGCCATCGATTCCACAACCAGTAAGTTCACCAACAAAGCATTCTAGCAATTTTTATTTCTGAAGAGTTCTCAGAAAACATACAGTGCAGGTCCAGAATGATATTCACCAACCAACAACAATACTTCTCTTTAGCAAGTATTTATAGAAGTTGACAAAATATCCCGTAGGGAAATATCTGGACATAAATTTATCCATCTACTCTGGCAGAAGCCATAACTAATGTGGGAAAAACTACGCAGCAATAACTGAGGAAATAAATGCGCTTTACTCGCTGCTATAGGTGTCCTGTTTGTTGTTGACCCTTTGACTCTGATAGTCGGTTGATGACTGCTTTCCTGATGTGTTGTCCTGTTGTGATGTCCTTTGCCACCTGTGTCTGAGCCTGTTTTATCTTTGGCGCGAATCTTCTCCTCAGCTGATTTGATTTTCCCTGACGTTTCCTTTTAAATGTAATGCAAATAATTTCCAAAAAGGAGAACTCAACTTACTTTGGAAAGACTTCAAGCATGCTCTGCCACCACTGATCTGTTGGTAATTGATGCTTTCTTAATTTAAGCAATGTCTCATCAGCTTTAGTGTACCTATAATAATTTGGCCAGACTTGAAAGAGATGTGCCACCTCATGCTTAATAAAAAACAAATCTTCTAGTTTATCATATAAACTTTGCCCTGTGGGAGGGACTGTCTCCTCGGTGCTGCTTGATGAAGCTCTAATCTGATTTTGCACATAGGTATTTACCCTATGAGCATATTGTTCTTTCTTTCATAGCTTCCCACTGCTAGTGACTAGGCTAGGTAGACCTTTGCTTTGTAACATTGCAAATTTATGTTTGAAGGCTTCTATATCTGCCTACATTTCCTGGCATTTTCTTTCTATTGTCTGCACAAAATTTCTCATAGTTAGTACCTTTTTAACTCTTAAAACAATCTCTGTCCTGTTATGAATGTCCAGGGATGCTAACTGTTCACCGGTATGAGTATTCAAAAAATGAATCATTTGGTTGGCTTGCTCAGGCTTATTGGCCAATAATACCATGGCCTTTTGAGTTTCATACTGAGCCACTCCTATCAACTTTATTTGATCAAAAATAGTTTCTATTGCTATCCACTGATCAGCAATAGCTTGGCCAATCTTATCCCACAAAATTGTCTTTATTTCTGTCAGGGTTCTATGGAGAGTGAGGTCCTTCTCCAAGGCCTTTATTTTGTTCTCTAGGGCCTTTACTTCCCTGGTCTTCTTTGCAACAGTCATCTTTGATTTTTTGTAACTAACCTCAATTTTGGCTAGTTTTTCCTTAGTCTCCTTAAGCTCTTCCATCTGGGTCTCTAAGGCCTTTATTTCTTTCATCATTTCCTCCATGCTTATACTGGCCTCTTGCAATGCACTTGTTGTAGTTGTTGTTGAAGTTGAGGCACCTACTGCTAAAGCTGGATCTAGTGGAGGCGTTGCTCTAGTGACTACCGGAGGAGGCGCTGTGATTATTGGAGCTGTTTGGGATGGTTGAGAGGCCAACTCTAGTTGTTTCCCTTGTAGAACCTCTTCTAATGCTTTTTTTGTGTCCAACAGTCTTTGGTTCATCCTCATGAGCAGGCTGACCACATCCTCTTCTTCCTTTTGTTGTGCCACCTCTGTAGTTTGAGGATGTATGGTAGATGGCAGCTTCAATTGTCTTCTCAGAGTTGCTATGTCCTCCTCCTTTTTCCTTATTAAGGCCTGTGCGCCTTTGGGATCCTTGGGATCATGTCCCAACTCTATAATGATTTCTTCCAAGGATTTTATCCTATTATCCTTGGCCAATGAGGAGGCTTTCTCCAGCTCTAGTTGGGCAGAAGTGCTATACAAAGAATTTTGTAATCTATGGGCCATTAGAGCCTTATCTGCTATGGTGGAGTATACCATTTCTCCAGCCTGTTTATGCAACTCAATATGGTCTATTGGATGGATGTCTTTGGCAAGAACTTCCAGATTGGTTCTGATATAGTCTGTAGCTGGCTGTGGCTGTTGTACAGTGGGTCTGAAGTGACTAAGATCCATCTTCCCTGCTTTCATGTCATAGGCTACCATCAGCCTCTGTTGATTTATGGGAAACATTCTTAACGATTGATTGTAAAGCTAAAACCTCACCGGTTCATTTCTAGCTTTAATTTTAGTGAATGCTCGTTTGATATTTGAGCCCTGTTAGGTCTGCTGCTTTGAGGATGAAACCTCCCCACCTGGCTGTCTCTCCTGCTCCTGCTGAAAGGAGCTGGTTGATGTTTCCAAAATAGGAGGGATCTGATGTTCAGAAGTTCCCTCACCCCTGATATTGCCTGTGGTCTCTTCAGCAAATTCCTCCTCGGAATATGGGTTTAGCCTCTGTCTCTTTTCCCCTTGCTGATCTGTAGGTGTCCCTGTGGATGTATCTTCAATTATGTCCCTCTTCTTAGCTCTTTCTTCATTGTGAGGGGTTTGCAGCACAGGGACTTCAGGTGCCTTCATTTGGGTTGAAGGTCCTTGTTCTTGACCCTTTTCCTGATTTTTGGATGGTTGTTCTGCCATTGTACTCTGCTATTCTGAATGCTCAATTTCCTTGCCTTTCCCTGCAGGTGGAATGGCTTCTTTAGCCGGTTGTTGTGAAGACGTAGCAGCTGATGTGCTTGCTGCAATATGTTGAGGTTGTGTGAAGGGGACCTGTTTTTATGGTGCAGAGGATAGTTAGCAAGGGTGACTCGAGCTGTGGAGTCGAGCTACGGAGCGTATTTGCAGGTTGGTGGACTGTCCAACTTCCGGAGGCGGATTGGTCGTAAAATCGCATGCACGTTCTTCACGGGCACAACAAATAGAAAATAAACAAAAATAGTCGTTTTCACGACTTTTTAATGAATTTTGGACATTTTAGCACTTTTGGTGCTTTTTAATGATGACATCATCATGACGTTTTTTATCGCATAGCAGGTACTGAGGATGACGTGGCAGCTGATGTGTATGATGACGTGGCACATGACACGGTGGCGCAGTGTTGATGTTAGCAGATGATGTGGTGCATGTTATGAAACCAGCTCAAGAAAAGATAGAAAAGATAGATCAACGACTTAGAATTCAGCCTCTTCGAGGGGGCAACCTCCTTTACATTACATAAATGAACAATTCTTCGATGATACAAATGAAAAGACCCCCTTTCTATATATAGGAGTCTAAGGGGTCATAACATAACCAGAGCCGACATAACAATAATAATGTAAGGGCACAATAATAATAATAGTGGGCTTCTATGGGGCACAATAGTAACAATATGGGCACTACATGGGTACATCAATATAATAAGTGGTTTGTACTAATAACAATAAGGGGTGACACTAGTAGTATAGGGGCCTAACATGTCCCTCTCCTTCCAAAAGTGTTGTCCTCAACGCTTGAGTAGTTCTTGATGCTTCTGTATAAAATTCTTGTCGTCCCATGTGGAATATTCTGCTGGTAAGTACTTCCACCTGATGAGATACGTTGAAATTGATCGATTTCTTAGCTGCTCCATATGAGGATTTGGTGCATCCTGTAACCTGACTCTAGAAGTAGCATCTGCATCTGCCAGGTGTGCATTTTGTGATTGTATCCATGCCTGCACTGTGGCATCATTTCATTTTATAGATGGCCCTGCTGATGAAACTGATGAATGCACCAACACTGGGGTATTTACAGATAGATTAGAACCTCTTTGATGTAATGCTAGCATCTTGCCATGCAGTAAATTAGCTAAACCATTTAAGTCCTGCTTAGCATGTTCTTGACTACTTGCGACTTGATGTCCCTGCAAAACTCTCGATCCAGCTTGATAGTTGCATAGAGAATAGCTTACTGTGGTGATTGCAATATTTGTACCAGGAGAACTACACCCGCGTTTTGATGCATCACTTGCTTTTCTGGCAACACCACGCGCATCACTGTCATTTGTCATATTTTCAGATTTCATTACCTGAAGACTGGAAATGGACCTTGAACCATCAGCCTGCTTTAATGAGGCCCCATGCATGAGTGTGCTATTTCTTGAGACCATTTCAAGCAATCTGGACTGTGTTACTTCTGAATCAAATTTTGTACCTGCAAGGGCTAGGTCACTGGATGTGGTAACAGTTAAAACTGACCTTATGGAGCCTTGTTTTACTTCCGGAGAAGGCAAACTAGCTCTTCCATCACCACTAGAATTTAATGTGCCATGCCCAATCACTTCAGATTGAGGATTACGAATAGATTGGCAATTATCTATCCCTTGACATATTGCAGAATTTGAAACCAACTGTCTTGCTGACAAAGCCACTGTAGCTGATGTAACAGTCCTGCCTTCAGAAATTAAGTTCTTTGGAAGCCCTTCATCTCTTAGTCTGGGATTATCTTCAGCGTTATTTGATTTAATCTTGGTTTCACCTGGAACAATTGGCGAGGTAGTGGAAGAGGACACTGATGCCACATATATTCTTTCATGTGACAATAAAGCACGAGGAGGAGCCTCATAATCACCGACCCATCTAGGGCCAAATGAGACATCTGGGGGCAGAGCTCTCCTTATCTTCTGAGCTGCAATCTTCCAGGAAACTGGTCCAAGGTTTGTAGCAAACCGAGCAAGACTTCTTGCATGAGCATGCTCTGACCGAATTCCAACAAGGATTAGCTGCTTTGACTCCCCATCTAGAATAGTAAGTATTGAGTCATTTCCATTCTCTAGTTGGTTAAATGGCCTGTAAGTAGCACGATAGTTTTCTTCCAACTGCAGTGGCCGCCTTCCATTTCTCCAAACCGGTTGCTTAAGAGCAGACACTGAATGTTCTTCTGCTTTCTCAGAATTGCTTTCAGCCAAGAATCCCATACCATCTAAATTTTCAAATAGATTTCCAGGCTTTTCAGCCTTTCATATCTTGGTGCTATCCTTTTTCTTCTTGATATGTCCTTCTATCTCTAGAGTTTTAGGAGTGTTAATTTCTTC
>APFE030867101.1:44778-81759 GCA_000404065.3 Pinus taeda
CTTGAAATGGGGGTCTAATGTTCTGATCAGGGCCAGTCCTTCCAGCAGTAGGGTTTTGACTCTTTCTAAAGTTTGGGATTCTTGTTGAGTTACTTGGTTGCCCTTCCCAGGATGAATTTCTTTCAATGGTCTCCACTCTATCTCCTAATCTGTCCATGCCTTTAATGATTGCATCTAATTTTTGCTCAAATGCTGAAGGTTCTTCTTTGAATGTTGTTCTTCTTTCAGTTCTAGCCCGGTTTCGTTTGGCAATCAAGTTTGCTTCTACACTAACAGCTACATTCTGCATATCTGTTAGGCTTAATGGGGCTCCTTCCCTCAGCTGATATGCCATGTCTGAATCAAATCCATCAGGGAATTTGATCAAGGCTAAGTCGAGAGGAGGTCTAAGGTTCTGAGGAATGGCACTATAGACATTATTGAACCTTGCACAATAGTCTTGAACGGTTTCTTGTGGGCCCCTTTTTAAATTTTCATATTCAGTTAAAATGTGTAAAGGGTCTTTCTTCTTTTCCCATCTGTTTAAAAAGGCTTGATATAGGGCCTCAGGATTGGCTATATAGTTTGCAGCAAGTGTCCTAAACCAGGTCCTCACATCACTCGTTAGGCTTTGGACAAAGATTTTCATTCTCACATCATCATCATCAATTTCATAATTCTTAAAATAATCATGCATCTTCTTGGTGTGTTGTTGAGTTGTATAGGAACTAGCACCATCAAAATAGGTGATCTTGCTTTGATAATCCTAGGGCATAGCCCCTGGATTGGCAGGCAGCTGCAAAGGAGCATAACGGTTGGCCATATTTACAGGGATGAATGGGGTAGCAGGAAGAAATAAGAGGGCTGGAACAAGGGGTACAGGAGTGGATATATGGGTAGTGGATGGGGGAGTGGAAAGTATGCTTTGAGGTGTGGATGAAGAAATTGGAGAGGCTATAGTATTGACAGAAGGAACTATGACTCTTCCAGGAGAAAGTTTAGATTGTGTAAGGTTTTGATGAAGTATATCAAAGTGTGAATCAGCAGTTTGTAAGCTTTCTTGTCTCCTAAGGGTTTTTGGAATTAGGTTAGGATTTTCAAAGATAGCTGGGGGATTAGGATCTGGATTGGATCTGGTGTAACGAGTTTTCTTTTTTGGAGCCAGCTTCTAAATTTGTTTTTAGTATTTTTGCTTGAATATGTTTAAAGTATGGAAACTAACCTTTTCTTGATTCATAGTCCCCAGTGGAGTCGCCAATAATGTTATCACTCAGGTTGTTCCCTGGCTCCAGGAGGGAATACGGCCGAGGTAACCACTAACCAATATTTCAGATGCAGATCCTAGCCAATATGCAACTAGAGAGGGCTCTCTCTTTGTGATTTAGATTTGTTTGATTATATATTAGGCTAGTTATTAGATACAAGCTTTGTTTGGTGTTTGGAAGATGACATTCAGTAGAACAAGGCAATAAGTTGAGAGAAGTTCAGACCATTGGGTTGATGGAGTCTAATGGAAATAAACCTCTGGGTATGGTTTCCTTGGCAATGAGAAAAATACAGAGCAAGATAATTAAACACAGAACAACTTTGAAGCTGAAATAAGATGAAATGAAGTCAAGGAATGAAAGGCAATCAAGAATCTTTCATTATGTTAACAGAGAGAAATTGTATAACCATTATCAGGGAGCGGTTAAGAATTCCTTGATGATATTTAGAGTGAAAGAACCAGGGAGACAAGAGCAATTAAGAATTCTTACCTATGCTAGTCCTGTGGAAAACATAAAAAAAAATTACAGAAATTGAACTCAGAGTACAGCAAAGTAAATTCTGGGTTATTCTTCTTTCCTGTAACTTAGAACATGATATTTAGATGATAAATAAGACACAAATACAGTAACATAAGAGTAAATAAGACTTATTGATCCATGTATTAAGACGCGAATTCTACAAATTATCCTTTTTCCATCAATTCCACAACCAGTAAGTTCACCAACAAAGCATTCCAGCAATTTTTATTTCTGAAGAGTTCTTAGAAAACATATAGCGCAGGTCCAGAATGATATTCACCAACCAACAACAATACATCTCTTTAGCAAGTATTTATAGAAGTTTACAAAATATCTCGTAGGGAAATATCTGGACATAAATTTATCCATCTACTCTGGCAGAAGCCATAACTAATGTGGGAAAAACTGCGCAGCAATAACTGAGGAAATAAATGTGCTTTACTGGCTGTTGTAGGTGTCCTGTTTGTTGTTGACCCTTTGACTCTAATAGTCGGTTGATGACCACTTTCCTGATGTGCTATCCTGTTGTGCTGTCCTTTGCCACTTGTGTCTGAACCTGTTTTATCTCTGTCGCGGATCTTCTCCTCAGCTGATTTGATTTTCCCTGACATTTCCTTTTAAATGTAATGCAAATAATTTCCAAAAAGGAGAACTCAACTTACTTTGGCAAGACTTCAAGCATGCTCTGCCACCACTGATCTGTTAGTAATTGATGCTTTCTTAATTTAAGCAATTTCTCATCAGCTTCAGTGTACCTGTAATAATTTGGCCAGACTTGAAAGAGATGTGCCACCTCATGCTTAATAAAAAACAAATCTTCCAGTTTATCATATAAACTTTGCCCTGTGGGAGGCACTGTCTCCTTTGTGCTGCTTGATGAAGCTGTAATCTGATTTTGCACATAGGTATTTAGCCTATGAGCATACTATTCTTTCTTTAATAGCTTCCCACTGCTAGTGACTAGGCTAGGTAGACCTTTGCTTTGTAACATTGCAAATTTATGTTTGAAGGCTTCTATATCTGCCTGCATTTCCTGGAATTTTATTTCTATTGTTTGCACAAAATTTCTCATAGTTAGCACCTTTTTAACTCTTAAAATAGTCTCTGTCCTATTATGAATGTCCAAGAGATGCTAACTGTTCACCGGTATGAGTATTCAAAAAATGAATCATTTGGTTGGCTTGCTCAAGCTTATTGGCCAATAATACCCTGGCCTTTTGAGTTTCATATTGAGCCACTCCTATCAACTCTATCTGATCAAAAATAGTTTGTATTGCTATCCACTGATCAGCAATAGCTTGGCCAATCTTATCCCACAAAATTGTCTTTATTTTTGTCAGGGTTCTATGGAGAGTGAGGTCCTTCTCCAAGGCCTTTATTTTGTTCTCTAGGGCCTTTACTTCCCTGGTCTTCTCTGCAACAGTCATCTTTGATTTGTCGTAACTAACCTCAATTTTGGCTAGTTTTTCCTTAGTCTCCTTGAGCTCTACCATCTGGGTCTCCAAGGCCTTTATCTCTTTCATCATTTCCTCCATGCTTATACTGGCCTCTTGCAATGCACTTGCTGTAGCTGTTGTTGAAGTTGAGGCACCTGCTGCTAAAGTTGGATCCAGTGGAGGCACTGCTCTAGTGACTACCGGAGGAGGAGCTATGAATATTGGAGCTATTTGGGATGGTTGAGAGGCCAACTCTGGCTGTTTCCCTTGTAGAGCCTCTTCTAATGCTTTTTTTGTGTCCAACAGTCTTTGGTTCATCCTCATGAGCAGACCACATCCTCTTCTTCCTTTTGTTGTGCCACCTCTGTAGTTTGAGGATGTATGGTAGCTGGCAGCTTCAATTGTCTTCTCAGCGCTGCTATGTCCTCCTCCTTTTTCCTTATTAAGGCATGTGCGTCTTTGGGATCCTTGGGATCATGTCCCAACTCTATAATGATTTCTTCCAAGGATTTTATCCTATTATCCTTGGCCAATGAGGAGGCTTTCTCCAGCTCTAGTTGGGCAGAAGTGTTATACAAAGAATTTTGTAATCTATGGGCCATTAGAGCCTTATCTGCTAGGGTGGAGTATACCATTTCTCCAGCCTGTTTATGCAACTCAATCTGGTCTATTGGATGGATGCCTTTGGCAAGAACTTCCAGATTGGTTATGATATATTCTGCAGTTGACTGTGGCTGTTGTATAGTGGGTCTGAAGTTACTAAGAGTCATCTTCCCTGCTTGCATGTCATAGGCTGCCATCAGCCTCTATTAATTTGTGGGAGCCATTCTTAACAATTGATTGTAAAGTTGAAACCTCACTGGTTCGTTTCTAGCTTTAATTTCAGTGAATGCTCGTTTGATATCTGAGCCCTGTTGGGTCTGCTGCTTGGAGGATGAAACCTCCCCACCTGGTTGTCTCTCCTGCTCCTACTGAAAGGATCTGGCTGATGTTTCCAAAATAGGAGGGATCTGATGTTCAGAAGTTCCCTAACCCCTGATATTGCCTGTGGTCTCTTCAGTAAATTCCTCCTTGAAATAGGGGTTTAGCCTCTGTCTCTTTTCCCCTTGTTGATCTGTAGGTGTCCCTGTGGATGTATCTTCAGTTATGTCCCTCTTTTTAGCTCTTTCTTCATTATGAGGGGTTTGCAGCACATGGACTTCAGGTGCCTTCATTTGGGTTGAAGGGCCTTGTTCTTGACCCTTTTCCTGACTTGTGGATGGTTGTTCTGCCACTGTACTTTGTTGTTATGAATGCTCAATGTCCTTGCCTTTCCCTGCAGGTGGAATGGCTTCTTTAGCCAGCTATTGTCAAGACGTAGCAGCTGATGTGCTTGCTGCAATATGTTGAGGTTGTGTGAAGGGGACCTATTTTTATGGCGCAGAGGATAGTTAGCAAGGGTGACTCGAGATGTGGAGTCGAGCTACGGAGCATATTTGCAGGTTGGTGGGCTGTGCAACTTCTGGAGGCGGATTGGTCGTAAAATCACATGCACGTTCTTCGCGGGTGCAACAAATAGAAAATAAACAAAAATAGTCATTTTCACGACTTTTTAATGAATTTTGGACATTTTAGCGTTTTTGGCACTTTTTAATGATGACATCATCATGACATTTTTTGTCGCGTGGCGGGTACAGAGGATGATGTGGCAGTTGACGTGTATGATGACGTGGCACATGACACGGTGGCAGGGTGGTGATGTCAGCAAATGATGTGGCACAGGCGCAGGGCAGTGGCAGGAGACGTGGATGCAACGTCATGCAGTGACGTGGGCGGAAGGACAGATGGTGGTAAGCGGTTTCCATCGGACCGCCTTTGGTACGGGGGTGGTATCTGTCAGAGGCGGCCTGATGCAATCAAAATGCGACGGGTGTCCCTTTGTATGACAGTAAAACCATCGACCATCGGGTACTAACGTCCCATCGTCGGGGCGCGTCCAATATTGATTAGGTACGTCGGATCTGGGGGAGGCGATCCGACGGTGGAAGGGAGGGCGATTTGACCGGGATTTAACAGAGGAGAACGTATGATAAACCTTAATTTTTCTAAGGTTTCCGAAGAGTTTTAAACTTTGGGTTATGGGTTGATTTATGTGGTAAATCAGGCAGCTATGGCTATTAGTCCAACCAAATGTTAAACTAATCCCATTACATATGTGCGCGCGGGGTTATAGTATGGTTTAGGAGGGAGGGTTAGCATGGTTATTTATTTAACTTGGCGCTAAATAAACCCCAAGGTTTTATGAACGCGGAAGGGTTAATATAAGTCCCCAATAGAATTAATATTTCCCGAACTTATGTTATATGGCTATAGTTGCCAATGGGTAGGGATATTTAGATTTTTTTGGTTTTAATATAGTTTTTGTAAAATAGGGGTGGGAAAGATGATTAAGGGAGCTAAATAATAAAGTTAAATGTTAATATGACTTTATGGAATGAAACTGCATGAATAAATGCTATGTTTAAAGAGTAAAAACTTGGGCATAGGGAAATGAAACGAGTATGGAATGATCATTTTTACACAAGAAATGTGGCTTCTTCCAACTGAGTGAACTCAGAGTTCCACTTAGCATTTTTCATAAAATATAGTGAAAAAGGACTATTGGGCAGATCCCAAGGTCCTTGAGGGGATGTTAGTGAATGATTTCTGGGGGAATGAAAGGGGAAGTTAGTCATGCTTCCACTGTTGTACCACCATACAACTACCATGGTACTTGTGTTATTGATGAGATGAGCTTTTCTTGACAAGACAAAAAGTGATCACAAACTTGCTTCTGCAACCTCAAACTACCTACTCAGCCTAATACACCTAACATTTTTTCTTCCCTCCTATCTAAAACTATCCTTATTTCAACCAAGGGCTCAGATTGAGAAGTTGGGCCCTTTATTTCTCTATCTAATCTAGTGATCTTCCAGCTTGAATTGTTTGAGAAAATCTTATTCTCTATTCTAAAACAAGAAATTTAAACATGAACTAGCCAGGATTTCACTGTCTGGCCATTCATCAACTGTAAGAAAATCAGTAATTGCACTTCCTTGTTTGCATGTGTCATCAAGCCACTTTCCCGGTCTTCCCTTGGAATTGCTTTCTTTTTTTTTATCTGAATCTTGATTGTTGATAATATGGAACCTTTGCAGCATGGAAAAGATGATGATATTTGGCATTTCCACAGTCAATCATGAAAAATGACACCTATTGGTATAGGAACCTAACAGTTGGAATTATGAATTATGTGTTGTCCTTGATGGAAACCTACCTGATGAGTTGTCCTTGATGACAACCTACTTGATGAGTTTTCCTTTGATGGAAACCTACTTGATGAAGATGTAAACAAGATGTGTCTATATATGTGACAGAGTGTTTTGACAAAGGCATAGCCGTTCAGAGGCAGAGGAATAAAATTTCAAGAAGTATATGTGGGTTCTGTTAAGAAAACCTGTGTACACATGCGAGTATGAAGAAGCAAATGTGCGTACAGTTTCTGCACCATGGTATTCTAAATAACTAGGGTACTTACTATGGTATTTCCTTGTTGTATTGAGCCCAATAATGGATGTTTTGATCCTGTCTAAGAAAACCATCAACTGGAGTATGGTTTTGACCTGTGGTATTGGATAAGGGCTAAGCTATATAAGGCGATGAAGATTGAAGTGGTAAGAGGTGTGCAAGTGATGAAAATATTATGAAGAGTTAGATCTGAAGCAAATATGCATGTAATGGGTCGTTGATCTAAAACTAAGTATGCACTTGGGAATTTGATGATGAATCAAATCCAATAGATCTGAGATGACAATCTTGATTATGAGGTGATTTGATCTGTGTTGATAGTGTCTTGGCACATGATTTTTTTGTGTATGCCGAGATCTGGGTATGTCTGAAGTTTTGTGTTGCAGCAAAGGTTTGAATCTAAAATTACATATTTGTACATGGGTTTTATAGCCTACAAGGTGCATACACTGGCGAGTGTGATACTGGTAAGTAGTGTACATGCAAGTTTGTCTCCTGAAAAATGTGCATACATGCAGATATGCTTTCAAGAAAGAGTGTACAGAAAGTAAGATTTTGAATAAAAGAATGTTTGATCAGTTTAATTAGTCTTGTTGTCTTTATGTTAACAGTCAATGAATTCTTCTTGATGATGTGGGCTTAAACAGTGCTTTTTTTATTATGAATTGATTGATTGAAGAATTTTGAAGATACTTGTTTTTTGTGATTGAATTTCAGTGAAGGTTTTGTGATTGTTTCATAATGATGCAGTGGTTCTGTGTATGACATAGTGTTTAGTTCATGATGACAATGGTTCACTTTTAGGATTCATTGGTTTAAGATATATATGCAGGTATGCTTCATGGAAAACGTGTACACATGCAGGTTTTCTATTGTAAAGTAGCATACATATTTTGACATATGGTTGATTAGGTTCTACAGTAACATAAATTGGTTTTGTGATGTGCAGTATGTTGATTAGTATTCTGGTTAAACTGATCTAACTGTTCTGGTTGTTTAAGTTGATTGATTTTGGTTTCAGTTGATTGGTTGAGTTTCGGTTGATTCGGTTGATGATTGATTCAGTTGCGTCAGAGATTGATGATTGAGTGCAAAGATCAATTTTTAGTCGTGATGATTGGTTTTAGGCTTAAATGTTGGTAGTGGGTCCAGTCTGAAAATTTGATGAAACGTGGCCTGAAAGAATTAGCCTTGGATAAGTTAGATTTACATTTTGTATCTAGATTTAATATCTTTTATTGAAAATAAATATTCCAGAATATACAGTGCACATACGCTTCACAAATTCACAATCCCTGGTCAATAATTTAATGAAGTAATCTAACCAACAATTAAATTAACCATCAACATCTATCAAAATTTTCTTATTTTTAGAGATACGTGAAGGTCTTCCTCACCAATTCATTTTCTCAAGTTACTTGAAGGTGACAATGTCATAAAAAAAGCTACAAGTTCTTCAATGCATGTCACACCTCAAGATACTACTCCAATTCAGATTTCTTTTACATATTCTCAGTATCATACCTCTTCTGTGAATCTATTGGCTAATGAAATCACCAAGGAATGGCAAGAATTTGTGGATATTACTTCAACATTGATGCAATCAGGAAAAGAAACAATAGTGCCTAAATCAAACACTTTTGACAATATTGCACAACAACCAATGACTATTTCTCCTGATTCCTCAAAATTTGCTCTCACACAGTCTAGTTTCATTTCCAAAACATCTATGAATACTCGGCTTAGTGTGGAAACAATTCTTGCACATCCAACCATGGAAATTCATATGAATGTTGAGTAAATTCTACCAATTGTAGTATTTTATAGTCCTCGGCATAAAGTTATTTTTAAATAAAAGTAGGAAGAAGAGAAAAGTTGTTGATGCAAAATTATCAACAACAAGCACTCCTTCACAATATTCCTCATTAGAAATGGTCTAGAAAGATGCATTAGTGGCTCCCCATGAGGAAAATGAGGAGCTACCTGTTAAGAAATCTAGGGCAAGATAGTTAGTGATTCTCTTTAAAATTGATTTCTCTTTTAATTGACAATTTCTTGTGATTAGTTCTTACTTTTTCTTCTTAATCATATGTTTATCATCAAGACAATAGCCAAAACTTCAAAGGCAAAAAGAGAACACAAGATGTAGGGACTCAACCAAGGGAAAACCCCTCCAAGGGGAAAACCCAGACCAACTCTTCCACTAGTAAATTCAAATCAAGATGAGACAATCCAAGACCCTTTAGACCTAGACAAATACTTCTTCCAATCACCAAGTTAGCCCTTACTTCTAGTAGATGATCCCTACCAAACTCTCCAAGTGAGCTTCATATATGCAACTTCAATCCAAAACTTTGACCCCCATATTCAGAATTTCAAACCCGCAATAAGTTCAAAATTTTCAGACCCAGCTTCAGCCCAGAAACTTCACACATATGAGAAAGAGATATGCCTAAGGACTCGATTTTAGTCTTCCCATCTTCTTCCTTCATTCTCCTATAATTTCGCTCTATTTTTTTCCTCTTTTCATTGTAGATTGAATGTGTTTAGTGTGTGCTTAAAATGAGTCGAATTGCCTCTATGTATATCCTTTATGTTGAGTCGAATAGCCCTAATCCAACCTGATTTTATGAGGACAGGGCCGACTTAGTGTGGGGGTGAAAAATGACACTTTTGACTAAAAAATAATTCTTTTTACATGATACAAAATCCCAATAAGGGTTGAATAAAAATGACAATGACTCTATTGACTGGAGACAAAACCTAGAAGATTTCAATTGACCCAAGCATGAACCCCATGATTTAATAAGTCAATTTATTTTACAATAAAATTTATTTTTCTTCTTTTCATCAAATACTATTATCAAGACCAACACTAGTTACATTCTTCAACACTACCTTAGTATGCAGGAGCTTATGCAATGACTACTAATGTAGATAAAGCAGTTCGAGTCAAAGAATTTATTAAGGAAAGGGAAGTAAGAATTTAGAGGTTGGAACAAGAGTCCTCGTAGTTTCAAGCACATATGCAAGCACAAGTTACATTGGTTAGAATCCAATGTGGGTCAAATATCAAACAGAGGGATGATAGGATAAACGGTTTGTAGTAGAGGATGGAACAAGCAAATGCAAGTGCTTTAAACCTTGATAAAATCAAGAATGAAGCCAATGAGCTAAACCTACAACTTCAACATCAACAACAACTTCTCTATAGTAACTAAGTTTGATACTGGCTCAAAAAAAGTTGGTTGATTTATTAGTTGATATCAAAAGTCAATATGATGATGCCCAATGTAAGCTTAATGAACTTTTGGAATGGTAAGCAGACTCAAAGAGATTTTAGCTTAACTTTCCAAAGATCAATGAAATGTAAAAATATACAGCTCTCCACAAGTGGAAAGACAAGATATGTTTGGTTAGAATATTGGTTAATGATGCTCAATAAATTTCAAGTTCCGTTATTCAATCTATCACCTAGTCACTTATGAAAGACAGTTTATTATCAAATGATGAAGTGGAGCTTTTCCTAGAGGCATATTTATTGCAACAAAGATGGCTACTAATAGGTCAAAATGCAGTAAAAGGATCGAATAGCTGTCAGAGGTATATTTTGAGTTGACTTGGGAATTTTTAATTAAACCACATGGTTACTTACAAGTAATTAAGGTTGTTATGGAACAAGAAACTCAGTCCTCACCACATTTGCAAACTCATGCCTTCAGTTGTCAAATAAAAATCAATCCTCATTCTCCTCGTGAGTCAACACTGTTTCTAGAAGTTCATCAACAACGGAAAATGCCTATTGGCTCCACATTTGAGAAAGTTCATTTGAATTGATCATTTTACTTTTAAATTGTAACTAATATTTATTTTATTCTAGGATATTTCACTTAGTTGAGAGAATTGCGAGTGTTAATGATTCTCTCCAGTATTTTGAAAAAACCTATTTAAGGACCTCTTGAGCTCAGGATTAATGGTTCTAAAAATTTTCAAGAATTTCTCTGTTACACTATTGTACACTGCTTTTTATTTAATATAAGTTGAACCACTTGTTGATTCCAAATATTTGAAGAGTAAAGCAGAAGTGGTACTTCTATAAGTTGTTTTCTTTTGATTATTTTTGGAATCTAATCTTATGATTATTACTTATGCACATGATTAATTGGTTGAAATGTTATCACTTTTGATGTATTTATTTCTATTGTGTACGTGTATAAGCTTGACAAAATTGCAAGTGAATGTGCTTAATAATTAATTCAATTAACTATTTAATTGAAGTAATTACTTTTGAATTGTTGAAATCAATAATACATTCTGAAGATCTATATTTTTCATCTTATACATTATCTTTATTTTTCACTGCAATATATCAATACATGGGTTATTAAGTAGCTAATAGTAGATATTATAGTTTATTTTATGTTTATATTTGTTGTCTTATCATATATTACTGATCCCTTCTCATTCCTTCTCTATATAAGTTTCACCTTTTCTAAGTCTCCATCCAGTGGAGCAACCTCTCTATGGGTAACTAGGCCCAATTCATAACTAGTTGAAATTACCATCCCAAATGGAAAGATTATGAATTGGGGCTCTGACTGGGTGGTCTCCTAACATTTGATGAGTAAAATTACGGCCATCAACACATCCATAGACAAATAGGAAGATAAAAGTAATCAAGCTAACTTTGGTACAGCTTCTAAGGGTTGTATTTGCAAACATTAGAATACTTGGGATGAGAACATGGTATAAAAACAACACTTTTATTGGTAAGTCCCCATTTGAAACTTATTTTGGATATTTTCCACATTCACCTTTGGATATTACATATAGACGGTAAGTAGGAGTGAGAGAGGATCTCAGATGAGATGCTTTAATGGTATAGGAGTTGGTTGAGAAGATCAAGCATATCCATCTGCATGTATAGGAGGCATTGAAGAAGTCACATAAAAAATGCAAAGGCAGCAATGATCAACACACAATAGAGAAGTTATTTAGAGCAGGAGATAGAGTATCATTCAAGGAAAATTTTAGACATGGAAATTTATTTTAAAGTTTAGAAACATAACGAATTTTACTAGTCCCTAATATGTAAACTATAAAATGATTGGTGATATTTTAGTAAAAATATTCAAATTTCTAATGATTTTATATTGTCTCTCTAAAATTTTAGTTAATTTTAAGGTAAATAATTTTATACCATAAAATTTGGGCAAGTCAATTTTTTTAAAAATGGAAATTCACAAATCGTTTTTTTGGAAAAAAAAAAATGCAAAATTAATGCACCTGTGAATATTAACCCCTAAAATTTTCCCTAGTATTGTTATAGATAAAAAAAGAGTCTTTAAGGACCTAGTAAGAAAAAAAGGCTCTATGATATGGTCTCTTTGGGATATTATAAAAGGTGGGAGATAATGACAACAAACTCATACCACCCCTATACATGCACATTTACTCAATCGTGAACATGGAAAATCCCAAACTCTATGAACCTTCCATGTCAAATCAGGAAGAGGGTCGGGTCCTTCCTTCCATAGAGGAATTAGCTATAAATACTCAAGTATATTTGATAAAAGATATGGTTTTGCATAATATGTCTAGAATTACAAGACAAGGGTAGTGTGGCCTTTGGAAAAATAGGTTGAAAGGCTACCTCTAGGCAAGGATAAATGGTACTTGAAAGAAAAGGTAGAGGAAACTTGTCCTCACCTCATTTAGTAAAATAATTTGGGGACCAAAAGCATCAAAAAAAGGGGAGGTGTGATCTGGATTAGATCGTTATAGTATTTATCATCCATCTTGATGCTTTTAGAGTGGAAAAATTAGAGGAACCAACTTGCAAGGTCATTTTTACCAGTGGTCCCAATTTTGAAAATTTGGGTCAAAAGATTCAATGTCATTTTGAGGCCTTAAATTACCACATTTTGTAGTCTTTGACTTACTAAATACCTAGATTCATAATATACACACTGCTACCTTTCCAACAATGTAAGAATTTCTGCAATTGGAGCTCAAATGAGAAAGTTATGACTCCCATAATTTGGTCTATTGTGATTAACCACCATAATTTTAGAGGATGCCATATTATACCCCGTTACTCGTGGAAAAAAGGTTTTCCATGTCTGGATGAAAAATAATACCCTAGAATGGTTGAATTGTAACTCATGTTGGGGCTTGAATGGGTCGAATTTAACCCCTAGTTGGTTATTAGGCTATTTTATAACCAAGCCACTAGGAGGAAAATGGGTTCCATATATTGGAGTAAATTTAGTTCCATAGTAGAGGAAAGTAGCTTGGAGTGAATAGAGGGAGAGTAGGACAGAGGGGGTTTGTATTATATAGTACCCCATTGGCCACAAGTCTCGAGAACCTTTATAAAAAGAGCTTTCTCCTTTGTATTTTCACCATTTCCATTCCAAAAGAAAGAGAGCAGAGCAGCCTCACCTTACAGTTGGGTTTTCTCCCATAAGGGTTTCCTAGAGCATATCTTGTTTTAATCCCATTTTGTAAGCGATTGTATTTTCTTGTTATTTATTTTCCACGTTTTATATATTTCATGTATAAATAACAAAAATAGTAATAACAAATATTGAATATAAAGTAATTAAAACTTCATAGTATAGATTTTGTATTATTTTAATATATCAATTGTAAGAAACTGTCCAGTGGAATATTTGTAGCAGTTTACAAATCAAATATAATATTTGTCCACATATTTTATAAGGAAGATACTATTCTTATTCATAATTAATTAAGAGAATGATAATCATAACAACCTCCTAACTACCTAGTGGACCTTCTTTAATAAGGTCCCAACACATTTATTTATTATTAACCACCATATTGAGCCTTATTTAATAATGTAGTGGACATAGTACACTTTACATTGAATGGACTCCACTATTATTAGTCTACTATGGTCCCTTTAATCCCCCATTACACCTTGGGGAGGATCCAAGCAAAAAAAGAGCTATCATACCACTTGTAATTTTCTCAATAGATTTGACAATGAATTATAGACATGATCTTGAAAATAACATTATATATCCACACAATAGATAACAAAAAATGACACAATAATGTAGAGAAACCCTTTAGGTAGAGTAACACGTGAATTATTCCTTAAGGATGGGTAATTATCCAAAATAAAAGCAATGCTTGATACAATTACAATATTCTTTATAATAACCTCATTACGTTGGTTCTATTTCTTTATATAGTACTCTATATCTCCTAGGAGCTTTCTAGTAGGTGGATCCTTCTAGTAAGCCTTCTTACATTTATTTCTTTCACATTGATACATTGGAATAATTCACTAGAGATGGTCACTATACATAAAAATACATAGTCACCTATCTATTATTATCCCCCTTAATGGGCACCTCCCTCGGTACCCCATATTATCCTTCTTGGGAACGTTGTGTTATCCATGGGAGTTATACTTGGCTAGATCCATAATGTTCATGTTCAGTTATGCCATTGCATTTCATTTGTTCATCTAATTTTCTATAAAATATTTTATTTTCCAAAAATTTATATCCTTTATCTATATATATAAAAACCTATGAGAAGGTAGAGAGAAAAAATGATGGCATACCTTCATCTTTACTCATATCCCAGTTGTAGGATCAATGGGCCAAGTGTTTGTAGAGGATATGTAGATTGGTATGGAGGTAATAGTTAACCATATTCTTGGGAAATATAAGAGGCATGGTGGACTAAATTTGGGTCAGCAACTTCGATCTTGCAAGTACATTCTAATTTATTGGTTTTATTTTATCCATGTGGTTAAAGATTAAATATATCTCCAGACAAATACTGAGGATAATCCCATATTTGGGATTGAAACATTGAGTTTCAAATAAAATTGAATGTAGCTTCCTTAATTAACAATTAAATATATCATTTGAAATAAATCTGGCTAATTTATATATTTATTTATATACATGTGAAAAATTCATAGTAAGCTTGTTTTGTACATTTATTGTTGATAGTATATTGCCAACAGCAATAAGAATTACATATGGTATTAAAATGATATTTCTTGTGTATTATATGCTTTGCAAGTGGGAATATATATCACTTTCATGATGATACTTCATCCAAGAGAGATGGTAGATGATGACTGACAATTGACTATTTAAATAAAACACTACAAAATTTTTGGAGAATTCGGTGTGGTGTATTGTTGGAAGTTTAGCTAGCTCAAAGGTGTAGATTATCGACCTAGGTTTCCTCAGTTCTTAAGTGTGGGTGATATAGTTTTACCCCAAAGTGTATGTAGTGCCAATTCCAATACAATAGGGGTTGTGGGCAGTGAGTTCATCAATATCTCATTAATTGCTAAGATGTTGATGTCACATTGTTATTCTAGAAGCTTGTGTTAAATAATTATGACTATGTGTTCTATGTATAGGATTGAAAGTTTGGAATGTTATGTTTCAAAGTGGTGATGCTAATATTCACCATTATTTGAGTGAAGCCAAAATGTGATAAAAAAATTCTTAAATATGTAATCAAAATTTTCATGAATAAAAGTAAATACTACCCTAATCGATTTATCATTAGTAATAAATGTTAGTATGCCCATTGTTACATTAATGGATGAATGACATTCCTAAGCTATGGGATAAATTTGGCCTTACGAATGACCATATGATTTACTCCTATCACCCAAATTGTGAAGCAACATTGATGATCCAATGAAATGAATAAATTTCAAATGTGAAGAAGTAAATAGCAATGAAGGGGAGTCATTTCAAGGTTGGCATTTTCCAAAGTGACTACTATCTAAGTACTTAGCAAGAGAGAATATGAACTTGATATGTAATGACCTATTGGCTAAAACTTGGGAGGTGTCCCATGACCTGGCACTACCAGAAAGAAGATAAGTTCTTGAGACTTTAAAGATAGAATAGTGTGCATATAAATAGTGTATTGTGCTAACAATTCTAAGATTGAAATGTTCAATTTTTATTTGAAATAGTTCATGCAAAAGGGACTCAAGTGATTGAATCAAGCCAAATAAATGAGAAAAGGAATTTCAAATCTCTTACATAATTACGATGGTTTAGGGATTGTTTTCCACCCTAGAAGGAGTAAAGAGGTATAACTTATTTATAAAGGAAATTATGTAATATGCATGAAAAATTATGAATACTAAAATTGTTTTGTTTCACCCTTATACCATAAGACTTGCATAGTGAAATTGTGTTTCAAACATTTTTTGAAATTTTGTACTTAAATGGGAAAAGGCTTACGTAATAGGAGTGCAAAATAAGATAGGTTTCCTTTGGTTCTTTATGAAGTTATAAATGATTATATTTGTGAATCATCATAGGATAAGTTTTGGTGTGAAACATATGTTGCTAAGTTTAACAAAATTAAGTTTGAAAGGACTAATATTGTTTTCTTCCATGAGTCAAGTAACTAATAAATTGGGTATATTGGGTGTTGGTAGAGCCTATCATATGTGCTAGTGAATTTTTTATATATTTAAAGACAAGTGAGAAACACACCAAAACTTTTTATTTTATGAAAAGCAAAAGTGGGTTTACTCTAATTAAGGGGTGAATGAATGAATCTATCCTTGATTGAACTTCTAGTTTAATAGTTGAGTAAGTATTGTAGATTGTTTTACATAATCATATAAGAAAGAAATATCCTTCACTAATAGAGAATATTAGTTATACTATACTAACAATCATATTTTTTGTAAAACTCTAGGGAAATTTTTCTTGAACTATCGGTGTATGTAGCACCCCACCTATTGACCTCTAAATTCATAATTTGTAAAAGGCATCTGTATAGTATCTAGTTCAATCCAACATTCTTGAGATAGGATTTAGTCAACCTCGTTTATATGAGGCAAGGAATATAAAACAATAAATGTTCTAAGGCTAACCAAAGGTGGATTACTTGCTAACTTCTTAGTAAACATGGTGTTGATGGGGAAACATGAAGTACCAATGGTTAGGGATATCCCTGGTATGAATTCTTAATTATACCTCACACCATTTGGGATAGGAGTCCCATCTAGAATGTTGACCCAACTACCATATTGTGTTTAAGTGAGAATTAGATTTTGGATGGAGTGAGCAAGAAGAAGAGAAATCCCAATAAGGCTTCTAATGAGATTCAAGTTAGAACATCTTATGGAAATACCTTAAGCAAGAGGTACAAAGAATATTACAACAGATTATAAAGTTGACATGAATCTCAAATAAAAAGTTAGTATCAAACTTTAATGAAGATGCATGAATAAATAAGTATACTAGTTACCAAATGTAAATTGTTTTGCAATTAATAACCAGCGTGAAAGCATATATAAATCAGCAAACAATTCCAAGTAAGATATAAGTTTCCAATTAATGAAATAGTACTTTCAACACATGAAAAACAATCACATATCATTGAATCGCCACAAGAATAGTCTTACAATGTTCAAAAACATATGAAAGAAACGATTGCCTCATCCCAAAATAGATTCTCAATATTGGTGTTGAAATATCCCATGCACAATTACCGAAAGTATCTAGGAGACCCAATAGTGGGAATGCAAAACTATCGCTTGATCTTCAAAATAATTGTACAAGATTTCCCTTTCAAAGTGCTCTAAGGATTTTTCAAATTCGGGAAGGGTAGTTTAGTTTGTGAGTTGAATATTTTCATAGTATAAGTTTTCGTCTATGCTGTTGCTCCACTGCCAGCAGGCCTGGACAGTATCCCGGCAGAGTCACGCAGGAACACACACTTTGCTCCACTACTAGCAAGCCTGGTCAGTACCCCGGTGGAGTTGCATGCTTCACCTCTCTGTGCAGGAAGCCTTTCCCTTATTTCTCCTTTTTATTTTTTAAGAGAATTGTGCATAGGCACTTATTTATTTTTGGGGCAGAAGAGGGATCCTGAATCATTGAGAGTAGAAGAGGTTGTTCCTTCAAAGAAGCATGTAAGACTTCTGACATAGGTTTGCTCGTTTAGATTTTTCCCCTTCTCCATTTCTATTAGTTGGATTAGCTTAAAAACACAGAGCAAAAAGCTAAGTACAGGCATGGGGCTTCCCAGTGTGGACACAGGTTCACGGTTGGACCAAAGCTTCCCTTACAGACGATTCGTATTTCCCATCAGGACTCCATCAGCCGAAGGTTGTAACCAAGCACAAATAAAATGGACACAAGATGAGCCAAGTACTACAGCGTGTTAAGTCTCTTCAAATTTCAACCACATACTCTATTCAAAAGCTAGAACGTAGTAGTTGGCAGCACTTATTTCCAGAAACAAACATAGTAATATACCAAAAAAACAATATGAATATGAACAAAAATAGTAAGCAGAATCAAACAACATGAAAGAAAAGATAATAAGCAAAACAAACCAAATGAAAACAACAAGTAGCAAGTAGACTATGTACATGGCACGGGTGTGGCCCGACCTACTGAAACTAGTGTTTGAGGACTTTCCCTTTGATAGGAATATTATCAATCCTCCCATCAAGTGATTGCAAATTATACGTGTGTGAGCCAAGCTTCTTGTGGACCAGTGTCGGTCCACCGAGCTCCGCTATTGGAACCTGGTGGCATTCCAGAAGACCTTCAAGTGAAGACAACACCATTGTTTCAGGTACTGTGTGCAACATGGGCTTGGATGATGGCATGGGGTATTTGTTTTTATTCTGGGAAGGATTCAAGTTTCTGAATTCAATGCCTAAGCGAATCTTCCCATATTTCTTACATGCAGGATTTGAATTAGAAAACCAAGTATGATGACGAACTTTGCAAGTAATCCAAACACTTAAAATGTTAGTCAATATTTTCGGCAAAAGGAGGACAAACAACATGTATGTGTTACCTGTTCTTTGCTACAATGGCTCATCTCCTCCTTTACCTAGAATCTCATGTTGGATTGCTCAGGTGCAATGGGTACTCAGATCATCATCTACTCGTGCATACCCATATCAGTACTATTCGATCAAGTAGTTAACAGTTGGTTGCTGCTGCAGTGCGTAACTTGTACCGATATTGGCCATCTTCGATCATGGCGAGTTCCCAGGTTGCTATGTTTGTTCATGGTGTTGTTCCTTCGTGTGTTCAGCACGAGTGCTTTAGCATCATAGTTTGTGACTTCGAACTTCAAAAAAATTGAAATCCTGCATGGTTCATTGTTTTGGATGGTTGAGATACACTCGGTCCTTGAGCCATTATGTGTTCTTGATTTGCCAAGACTCATGGCCCACAGCTTGTCTGTATATGGACCGTTCGGTGTGCTGGTACTGTTTCTACTACTGCTACTATCAGAAAAAACAAACTATACAAGTTTCATTATCATCATTTGGATGAGGAAGAAGTCCAAACTACTTGTCTAATGAGGTTGGGGTTGGCCATCTAAGATAACACTCCAATGTCTTTTCCAGGAATCAGTTGCCAAACATGAGTTCTGTGAAGGCCAATGGTTCATTCTCACCATTAAGGGTAGTGACATTGTGTTTAATATACCTCTTTGATAATACCTGGATTTGGTTGCATCTGCCCTTGTACGGAAGCCACATGTGAGACCAGTCTGTGGAAAAGTATCCATCTAGCTTGCTGGACCAGTCTTTGCTGAGCAGCAGACCATATGCTTTTGGTATGTCCACAACAACTATGTTGATGCACTGGTGGACTCGATTGTCATGGGATAGTCGGATGACCACATCTAGTAGTTCACCAATGGCTGGTACCGATGTTCTATCGAGTTGGATGATTCTGGCAGATGTTTCTATCTATCATGCATTAATCTTCTTAGTAATGGAGAGCAGCATGACATTGGTTGTTGCACCAAAATCAACCAAGCAGTTGTGGACATTGTAGTTGAAAACTTCGAAAGAAAGCAAGAATGGGGGGCAACCTGAGTTTGCTTCTCCCATCCAGAGTGTATTGAGAACAATGGATAGTGATCTGGGAGGTGTGCTTTCTCCCTTGCTAGTGGACGCCACACTGTCTATTGTTTTTTTCCCAATGTGTACAATAGGATATTTCATTGACTCTGGACTTTGGGTAGCTCGAACAAACTAATGTTCACTCGATTTTATTCATTTCATCGACTATGATGTAATTGAGAGGTGGTAGACTCACCGAGGTGTCCAAGGTGGAACGGATGCTCATGTTGTCTGGGGGATTGTTCTATAATTTTCTAACTATGGACGTGCTCTTATCCATAGATGTCTTCTCGGACATGCTTTGTGTTTGTTGCTTTGAGGCAGACAATGGGTTGGCCTTCTTTATCAGTTGTCTCACCTTCTCTTACATCTCCTCGAGTGTAGGGGGGCCCCTTTACTCATAATATGGTAATGATCGTTTTGATTTTGGGGTTGCTTCATCAAGTGCAACCTCTTCATTATCATCAGGGTCTTCTGGTTGCTCCTATATGTTGCCATCCACATAGAGTGTATGAGTACAGACAAAGGTAATAACTCGTCCAATCTGAATAAGAGTTCTCGGGATGAAATACTTCATGGAAGGAATAGTACTTAGGATCAGTGCATTGATCGAGTTGGAACATAGGCTTCTGCGCAAATTTAGAACCGAATCGGTTGTTGCTTGATGAGACAGTTGATGAACTGCTTTCCTGTCTCTGTCTGGGGGATGACTGTTCGTGAATGTTTCTGTCTTCCATTGCTTAAGTTCATACATTTCAGTGGTCAAGTTATTAACAAGGCGTGTGAGGGTAACAATGTCAGTTGCTTCCTTGTCTTTTCCTTTGCTCATCATTGCTTGGGGCTTTATGCTTGCATCCTTGGAGTCTTTGGTTGATTCTTCATCCTTGATGACTCCAATGGCACACAAGTCTTTCTCAACAGCAATAGCCTCTTCGCAGCTTTCTAAGAGTGTTGGCTTCATAGCTTGCTTGACAAACTACACAATGGTGGTTGGCAGCGCAGACGTTTAATAGTCAAAAGTGATGGAGTCATGAGGTTTGGTGTCTGCTACAAACTTGTTCAAAATAAGCATAAACCTCTGATTGAAATCTTTCACTTTCTCTTTTCCCTTCATCCTGAGGCTTCCCAATTCTTTGAGTAGCATGGCTAGGGTCTTATCATCAGCAAACTTTTCAAGGAACATATGTTTGAAAGAACCCCAGTTCTGTATGGAGTTTGATGGAAGCTTGTGATACCAAGTAGTTGCGCGGTCGTCCAAGGTACATGGAAACAATCTACATGTTATGTCATCATAACATACCTCAAGGGTCTACAGTTGTAGGTAGAAGTTGTCTAAATGGTCTTTTGCCTTCACCATGCTGCCAGGGTTGAACTTGATGTTCATTCTCTCTACTCGCTTCGGCATCTTGTGCAGAACAGCTGGGAGAGCCAATGGTCCCTAAGTCATCCATTCAAGATTTGGGTCAGCCATCTCTTCATCCTCTTCATCTTCTTCCTCTCCTTCGGAATCTTATGGTTCTAGATCTGAATCTGTCGGCTTGTCTCCACGTCCACTTCATCTGCTACCTTCCCCCCCTCCTCCTATACTAGATTTTGATCCCAAGACCACAAGAGTGCCTTATTCATCTTCAAATAAGATTGGAGGTTCCTCTCCATCTTCAATAGATTCTTCTAAACCTTCAAGAGTAGCAAGGACTGCTTCTTCCACCAATGATACAACAACCCCTGTGGGAGTGGATTTTGGTTTCTTAGATGCATGTGGAAGATATTGTACACCTAGGATCAATCCAACTGCTTTCGCGAACTGGCGAGTGATGGGAAGGACGGAGAAAAGGTGTTGATATGAAATCTCATGTTCAATTCTGGGAGGTGAGGAGTAACCAACTGCTGAGTCGTGAGAGAGGGAGTGTGAGTTACTGCCTTGACTAGATGGTTGATGAGTGAGTGTGAGGGGAATTTTATCCATGTACAACTGGTTTCCCTCCTTCTAGCACCAGAAATGTTGATGGTGCTAGACCCGCCAACATTCAGGGGATCATCCCGGCATGAAGTCCCAACTAGACCTCAAACTGTTTGGTGTGGGAGTTCCATCTGGTATGATGGCTTAGTTTCCATTGTCTTAAGGATTTACCTCAACTCTTGCTTATCAGTACAAGAGAGTGGTTCGCTTTGTCTTCGAGAAGTGAGGTTCATGTGCCTAGTGAGTATAAGTGTACTTGTGTTAATGGTTCTTTCACTGTGAGGGGAAGAAGGTGAAGGTGAGTTCCAGGTTGAAAGGGATGAGTCTCAACTCGACTAGGAACACAAAACAAAAAGGACATACATAGCTTCCGGCGGAGTAGTCCACTCAAATGTGGTATTCACAACACATAAGGCAGGATAACACGTACAACACTCACAGATCAGTCTGAATGAGTGAAATGACTGTTACAGCAAGGTTCATGTGAAAGGTCCATCTGATGTCCGGAAGAGCATTCAACATGGACGGGACAGCATTAATAGCATATACAACACATTTCCATTAATAGATTTTGCATTACAGCAAATGAACTAGTTCAGATGTAGAACGCAGGTTAAAGCAACATGCATTACAAGTGTTAAAGATTAGTCTTACAACAAATACAATACGTGTGAAAACGTGATGGCATGTTAATAGGCTTCTAAATTAAGAGAAAGCTCCAAGACACATTGTTGCATCATACATCACTAACCCATTAATGGTGCGTTGGAGCAACTACTTACTCCTCAAATAAAAGATTATAGACTCTCTTGGCTATATGGGAGGAGCTGAGGTGAAAAATCCTTTCATGTACAAATGAGGGGGGTATGTATAGCCAAGGGTGAAACTGACCCTTGTGGTTGTTCAACTACCCTCATGACCATTCGAATTCCATGACTTTTCTACTTACATGACTCTATGTTCAACAAGTGGGTCTCTTGGACTTCCACGTTACATCACATTGATTGACAACAAGCCCATAGTGGAGATGTGGGCAACATGACTCATGACTTGACATGACAATGCTGGTACACTCATGTTGCTGCTCGAGTGCGTGTTGAGCTAGAGTGCTGCTGAGTAATGGATGTCTTCATGGTGTATCGCAGCTTCACCTCTGCATGGCAAAGTGTGTGGAGTCTTTGATGGTCCTTGGTTCACTTGATGAAGCTTTAGCACGTTGTTCCTTGCTTTCATGCTAGTAGGCTTCATAGGCTCACTTTTTCATGAAGGTGCATGTTTTTTGCGTTCGTCTTCTTCACATGCTTCGTTCATTCATCCGTTGGCAAACCTGTACATCTACATGTTCTCCCTTCATTCATCCCGTTCATCCTCTTGCCATGTTTGTTGGTGTACCTATACCTACAATCACTCATGACAAGACGACATCAAATCCAAAACCTCCTAGTCTACCATGACACATGATCATTCAAATGTAGGTGACTGGGAGAGACAGCAAGGTTGTGACGCAGGATGATGGCTCCAGGAAACTGCTGATGAAAACTGTGCAAGAGTCACTAAGAGATGGAGACAGACAATCTAAGTCGACAGTGATTGTCTGCAAGGTCTGTCTCAGCTGGGGGGAAAAATTGGGCAAATTTTGGGAGGGGCAATCGGGGCTACAGGAAGGCAAGGCAGGCATGCTCTATGCATTTTCTAGAATGAACAGTTAGCAGGGGCTGAACAGCCATATTTGCACAATTTTCTAGAGGAATGGGTTGGGCTACATGGAGGGTCATGAGGCAGGGATTGCGCAGTTTTTCTGGGGAACTGCTCAGGAGACTAGCAGCCAAAACTGTGCAATTCCCAAAGGGAACTGCCAGTTGGCTGCTGGGTCACTGGCAGCCAAAACTGCACAATTCCCATAGGGAACTTCTAGTTGGCTACTGGGGTCACTGGCAGCCAAAACTACATAATTCCCAGAAGGAAATGGAAGTTGGTTGCTCAGTCACTAGCAGCAGAAACTACGCAATTCCTAGAGGGAATAGGAATTCCGCAACTGGGAGTTGCTGACTAGGAAAACTGTACTAAGGCCGAAAGGTCGGCCTACTGATCATCTCTGTGCAATTTCTAAGTTGAGCTTACTGGTCAACAGAGGGAAGCCTGCTCATGAAAACTATGCAATTTCTAAGATGAATAGTTGGTCGATTGTCCGGGTAGCTAGATGATTGCTGCTTGAGTTGCTTGCGGGCAGCGTAGCTTGAAGAACTAGCTTGGTGCTTCTATGTTGTTCTGGATGACAGTCAATCAAGTCGAAAGTAGGGTGATGGTCTGGCTATCAGTGAGAATTCTGGTTGTCAGAACTTCAACAAAAATGACTGAGTGTGTGAATAGTTGAAAGACGCATAGGTGATCATACAAACACACACTCGCATGACTTGACGATGAATGACCAAACCATCCAAAACACGTGTTCAAAATGACTGACCGACAGTGCAAGCGACAAGCGCGACACTCGTGATTGATCGTTCATGATCGAGACAAGGTTTTCGCGATAGTGAATGTGACTCTATGTTTGAGTGCGACAGATGCTTTCATGGCAAACACAATAAACACATACGAAGCAAAGAATTTGAGAATAACCAAAACACAGTCGTAAGCATAACTTGGACATCAGCATGCAAAGACTTGGATGCAGTGAACAAGAAAGGCAAATATAAAGACTCATACGAGCTCATGGAGTAAGCCCGAGCGTGTGCAATCATCAAGTGAAACTCTTCAGGGGAGGCTCTGAAATTGGTGTAGGCCAAAATTTTGGAGGGTGGTTGTAGCCGCTACAACACCTTCACCTCCACCTCCGCCTCCACCATTCAGCATGGCGAACCCAATGAAGAGGCCAATTTTTAAAGGGGTAGGAGCAAAGACCCTGAACAGTTCTGGTTCATTGCAGGCGTTGTGTCAACAGCACAACATATTATAGATGACAACATCAAGAAAGTGCAATTTTTCACAACCTTACAAGACCGAGCATTAACATGGTACATCGACTACTGCACTGATAACCCCAATGCAATGTTGGCAGAAACCCAGCAGGCACTGAATAAAGAGTTTAGAAAGCCTAAGTCAAAGGCACAATGGGTAACTAAGTTCAAAGAAATTCGACAAAATGTAACTAAGTCGTCCAGGGATTTCGATCAAAGGTTGAAATTCCTGATCAGGCAGGCCAATATGGTGATTACATATTCCCAGCATCAGGACTGGTATATCGCGTCGCTCTTACCACACTTAACATTGCCACTGTCACAGCAAAATATAGCAATGCAAGCAGAGACGGTAGAGATCATGATGAGGTTGGAAGCCTCACCAATATAGGATACAAACATCAGAGTACAAAAGATTCACTCGTAGCTAGAAAGATTGCATTTGGATTTCCAGAGCTTGAAGAAGGTAAAGGAAGCCCAACCTGAGGTGCACGTTGAAGTTTGGTGCTTGAAATGCAAGGGTCATGGTCACGATAAGGACCATTGTCTGGTTTATCAGAATTATCTTATGGGACGGGGGCCTAGCACCCTGAAACCCGAAAATACCACTAGGTCGAGTGTTATATGTCAGCTTATGGGACAGCACGTGATGGACAATTTCCATCTGCTCTAGAAGTTTGTACAGACCCCTCAACAGTTGTTTTGTAATTTATGCAAGTTTGTAGTCCATGATGAGCAGCATTTTCAGAGTTATGAACTCGTGACGGATAGGACTCCTGCCTACCAAATGCAGGTAGAAAATCGACCACAGAATCAGGGCGCGGGTGCAAAGCATGGAGGATTCCAAGGTCGTGGAAGAGGAAGAGGAGGAGGGGCTGGAAAAGTTCATGGACAAGTGATCTTCTATAACTGTGGCGAAGCTGGAAATTTTGTGCGCGACTGTCCAAGCCCTACACATCCATCATGCCAATATTGCAGGCAGTTTGACCATGTGATTGAATATTGTCTAATCCTTATAGAAAAGATGCAAGAAAAGAAGACACAACCCTAGGAACTTACGCAGAATATCCAGATGATGAGGATGGAACTACATGAAGAAGATCACAGTGTTAATGTAGTAATGTGCAGTGGTATGGCCATGGGCGAAGATAAGGGAAAACAACGAGAGACCAAGGGATGGGTGTGCAAGGCTGCTGAAAAGGAAGTCAGGTTTGACCTCAACCTAGCTAAAGAAACTTTTATGGATGCTAAAAATAATTTTATTGAATCTTCTACGTCTAGGAGTCAAGAAAAGTTAGCTGGGAACAATGAAGTGCAAGATGTGGATCCTTCGATGTTAGCCACTTTCTTGAAGACCTGTATGATTTTTTTGCGCAATAAGAAGGGAGTAGAAGGACTCCAAGAGCTAATAGACAATTTTGTGGCTAATATTAAGCCTCCTTCATAACAATGCACTATCAGGAAGCTTGGTAAGCATAAGAAGCGAAAAGGGCGCAATATGAGGCTGACTGCGCAGATAGGAGAGTATGAAATGGACCAAATAATCTTGGATTTAGGGTCAAATGCAAATGTGTTGCCTAAAAAAACATGGGAAAGGATGGGGAGACCTACGTTGCAATGGTCTCCTATACAACTACGCCTGGCCAATTAGCATATGATTATCTCAATCGGTGATTATATGATGTGATGGTAGATATTGAAGGAGCAAGTGCTCTGGCAAATTTGGAAATTATAGAGATAGTAGATGACAGCAATTTGTATCCTACGTTACTAGGAATTTATTAGGATTTTGACATGGAAACGGTAATCAACTTGAATAAGTGAAAGATGACTTTTGAAAGGAAGGCACTTAGGGTTATAGTGCCTCTAGACCCTGCTTAGGGAGAGCGCTATACTGAACTTGTTCACGACTTTGTGGAGGATGATGATGATCTGGATCAGGTATACAAAAGCACAGCATGCAACGAAGATTGGATTAATCCTACAACCGATGGAAGAATTGCGTGGGATAGGGATAGTTCCTGTACCTCAAACTCAGATGAAGAAATCTAACACTGGCATAATTAATTGCACGAAGTATCTATGCTCCGATGCAATATGATGACCAAATCATTGCAGTGTGTCTCAACTAAGGTAAGAAAGCTTCCACATTATGATGGGTTGACTGATGTTGATCTTTTTTTGGATGAATTTGAAAGGGAAGTGCCTGAAGAAAATTGCTTCCAAGCACTTGAATTGGTGTTGTGCGCTACACCTGCCCGTTGGTGGGGTATGCACAAGGAGAACTTAGTTGGTTGGAGGGAATATAGAAGGATGATGAAATTAAGGTTTGGATATGCTAATACCAAAATGACTGAGAAGTACAGTGGGAAGGAGGATCCTCGCAAGCATTTGGAGTTGTGTATTGGATCTTGGGGAATAGAGCCACAAACAGAATGGGTGCACATCTTTTGTCATACCTTAGATACAATCCCAATGAACTGGTATTTGAAACAGAACTTCACCATGGGACATCTTAAGAGAAAAAATTTTACTGACGTTCAGCTTTGTGGATGGGTTCGAATGCATTGACGAAGCTCTTCAGGAGATAAAAGTTGTTATCTTTAGGACACCTACGGAACCGATAGAATGGACTCAGACAGATTAGAGTACACAGTTGCGCCATGCACTAGAATGTTATAATATGACTGCTAAGGAGGAAGAAGAAGATCCGCAGAATATTAACATTCCAGAATCAAAGAGACAGCGTGAAATTGAGGGACCTCAGATAGAGAACCTTGATGTAATAAAGCCGCCGAAAACCCGGCAAATAAATATTGGATCTGACGCAAAGCCTAAGTTTTTTAAGATAGGGGACTATTGGAATGAAGATACAGTCGATAGGTAGCTGAACTATTGCGTGAATACCAGGATCTATTCCCAACAAATTTTTTAGATCTGAAGGGCAGTGTAGAAGATTTGGGGGTTATGAAAATTACTTTGAAACCTAATGCGAAGCCCGTCAAGTAGAAACTTTATCGGCTCAATCCAAAGTATAAAGAAAAGGTGCGCAAGGAGCTTGATAAGATGCTAAAGGCCAAAATTATTGAACCAATAGAAGAATCCGATTGGATAAGCCCAATGGTTGTCCAGGAAAATAAACAACAAGGTGGAATCAAAATATGTGTAGATCTGAGAAAGTTGAACAATGCATGTGTGCATGATCTGTTCCCAACGCCATTTACAGATGAAGTATTGGAGAATGTTGCAGGATAGGAGGCTTATTCATTCACTGATGGGTTCTCACACTACCATCAAATTAAGATCGCGTCAGAGGACCGCATTAAGAATACCTTCCCGACTAAGTGTGGTTGCTTTCAGTATACAGTAATGCCATTCATATTGAAGAACGCACCCACAATATTCTCCTGGTAGTAATTGCAAAATTCAAGGAATTTATTCATAAATTCTTGGAAGTGTATTTTGATGATTGGACTATGTTTGGATTGGTAAAGCACCATGTTGCAAGTCTGCGCCTCATGCTAGATACATGTCACAAATACTAGGTCGCGCTAAACTTGAAGAAATGTATATTTTGTGTGCCTCTTGGAATTTTTCTGGGTCATGTAGTATGCAAGCAAGGATTGATGGTGGACCCCGGAAGATAGTAGTAATTGTGAACTTAGAAGCTCCCAAGAATGTTAAGTAGCTAGTCGCAATGCTGGGCCACACAAGATACTATAGGAAGTTTATAAAGTCGTATGCCCAAATAACTGCGCCGATGGAGAAACTTCTAAATAAGGATGTGACATTAAGTTGGGATGAGCAGTTTCAACAAAGTCTTGATGTGTTAAAAGACAAGATGGTAATTGTGCACATATTAGTATTTCCGGATTGGAAGAAGGAATTCCATGTTCACATAGATGCCTCATGTATTGCATTGGGTGCATATTGACCCAGCCCAGGGAATGTGATATTGATCATCCATTAGCATTTGCAAGTAGGAAACTGTCAAAAGCCAAAAAAAACTATTCCACTATAGAGCGCGAAGGGATAGAGATGGTCTATGTGCTACAAAGGTTTTGACATTACCTATTGGGAGCACTGAAATACCTAGTCAATAAGCCTGTGTTGTGGGGGGAGATTTGTAAGTGGTTGTTCTTGTTTCAGGAATATGATTTTGAAGTGATTTTGAAGCTCAAACGATTGAATGCAAGCCCAAATCATCTTTCCATAATTGAAACAGGTGAAGAACCAACCAATTTAGATGAGGGATTTCCATATGCACAGCTTTTTGTTGTGCAGGTTGCTGACGATCATTTTGCAAACATTAATCATTTTATAACCACCAGAATAGCTCCTGAAGAATATTCTACTCAACAGAAGAAGGAACTGGTGGTTTCCGCCACTAATTTTTCTATTATAGTAGGAAATTTGTATAATATGGGGACTGATGAGATCATGTGTAGATATGTTCTGGAGTTCGAGCATGCTAGTATCCTTGTCGAGGCACATGGAGGAGTGGCAAGAGGACACTATGCAGGTAGAGAAACCACACAAAATATCTTGCACGCACGCTTATGGTGGCCGACAGTGCATAAAGATTATAAGGCATTCTGTAAGGCATGTGATGCTTGTTAAAGAATGGCAAAGCCTTTGTGAAGAGATGAATTGCCCTAAACCCTCAGGTTTCGCTACAAGTATTTGACAAATGGGAAATTGACTTTGTAGGTCTGATACAACCACCAGGAAGGAAGACAACTGTGTGGTACATTATTACTACGACAGAGTACTTAACCAAATGGGTAGAAGCATAGCTGGTGAAGGATTGTACGGTTGTTACCACTGCAAAGTTCCTATTCGAATACATCTTAACATGGTTTGGGTCCCCTAGAGTATTGATGAGTGATAGGGGTACGCATTTCCTAAACGAAACAATTAGCACAATGCTCAAAGAGTTCCAAGTATACCAACAAAAGAGTGCACCCTATCATCCCCAAGCCAATGGTATAGTGGAAGCGTTCAATAAGATTCTGGAGAACGCGCTAACAAAGGCTTGCAACGCGAAGAGGAATGATTGGGATGTACGCATCCCGGCGGTTCTATGGGCATACATGATGACATGCAAGAAGTTGACAGGCCAAACTCCATTTAGATTGGTCTATGGGATCAAGGCGATGATGCCTATGGAATATAGTTTTCCAAGCTTGCACATTGCGACTTTGACATAGATGATGGATCGCGAGACCTTGGAGGAACAACTTGCGTAGTTAATGGAATTAGAAGAAGACCAATTTCTTACAGGATTTTAGTAGCAATTACAAACGGAATGTGAGAAGGCCTGGCATGATAGGCATATTAAACTTCGCACATTTAAGGTGAACGATTTGGTCCTGCTTTATGATAGTAAGTTCACAAAGTTTCTAGGTAAATTTCAAATGCACTGGTTCGAACCCTATGTCGTCAAGGAAATCACGGATGGTGACGCAATTCATCTTGCGAAGCTGAATGGTGAATTGTTCCCTGGAAGGGTGAATGAAAGTCAACTGAATTTGTATACAGGGGATCCTGCCCTTGCGTAATGACTATATGGTAGCAGGATAGTCTTAGTTCTCTGGGTAGCTGAAAGGGAGAGTGGGACTATAAACTACACTGCCCAAAGAAGAGGAAAATGCAGTAAGGAGGTTGCACAATGGAAGAAAAAGTTGTGACCGAAGAAGCTGCAATGGACGAGTTGTGCCATGGGGATTGGTGCCATGCAGCCAGGTCCAATACTTGCCATTGCAATCACTGTTCATGATTGGATAGAAAAAATCTCATTAGGAGGAGCGGGTAGGCGACATTTATGGTGAAAATATTTGGAGATCTGCCGCCAAAGATGAATTTAAGGTCAGAAAATGGAGGGAATAGTTGGATTTGAATTCAAATTCACCTATAAATTTGGCATGTTGGTCTGCCAAAGAACCCTTTTCTTTCTTAAAGAATTGTATAAGCCCTCTTGTTCCCGTTATATGAATTGGCATATTTGGGAGGATTTAGTCTCCAGTCTAGCATTTGTGAAACTACCATAGTGGAACTAGAAGATTATCCTTGGACAAATGTATGCTCCAGTAACTTCCGAAGCCGTGGTCTCTCAGGCAGAGACCCCTGAAATTGTGTCGATAGAAGCTACGCCATTCGTGCCTATAGTGCCAAGATCGCCTAAGCTGAAGCAATCGGCTGCTAAGGAGAAACAGATTAAACCACAACCTATGCCAGTGAGGAAGTCATCAAGGAAGAACCTCAAGGTTTGATAGAAAGAAAGGAAGGACAAGGGAAAGCAGCTAGAGGAACCAGTGGATTTGGAAGCAAAAGAGCTCTGTGATGGTGTTGAGGAATTGGATGTTGAGGAGGGTGAACCTATCACAAGGCCCCTAGCGTATATCCATCCATGGAAAGGGAAATCCAAGGTAACTAAGGACCCAAATTTATGAAAATTCATGATCTCTACACCACTGTTAACAGAAGAAATAGTTTCTCAAGGCATGCTCTTAGCCTGTATCCCGGTGTTGAAGATGGAAGACTCGGATCTTGTCGATCATGAGAAATTCCCTCACTTGGCCACCAATAAATACATGACCAAGATTTACTATGAAGAAACTAGGGTCACAAGGCTGCAACCAATGAAATGGGTTAAAGGTGTCAAGCAGGCCAGATTACTGCATGTGTTGTGTGTGCCACACTTCCACAGATCAATTATCAATATTGTCTATGTGTGCTAGTTTCTCACGATGGTGCATGATGGGTGTTTGTGGTTAGGCGAACCCATCTCCATAATGAATACGTTGATCCATCGAATTACGAAGTTTCAATATAAAGGGGCAAACCCCACAAAGGAGTTTGGAGGCAAGAGAAAAGAGAAGGAGCTCGCAGATAAAATGAAATTTGAGTTTGGGCTAATCAAGAAGTCGTGTGAATATTCTATCTACTCAATTCAAGACCAAGCAGTACAGTTTTCTGCTCAAAATTTAGTTGGGAAGATCATGAGGAAATGTCACACGAACGAGGTTCTGGCACCAATAATTTTTTTAGTTGCACAATGCATGAAGAGGGTGAAGTACAACTAGGCACAGTACCTTCTTAAAGATTTCCTCGTGAACTGCAGCGAAGCACAGGAGGAGAGAAAGGGATTTCATTGAGCCTGGCTCTTGTTGTTGATTGTATTAGTTGCACAGCGACTGTTGGAGGATAGTCAGTTCCCTCTGCAGGAAGAAGATTTGCCAAAGGAAGCGAAATTCGCTTCGTTGTGGGTGACAAAGGATCTGGAGAGGATCATGGAATCCAAAGTTTTCTGGATTTTGGTCAAGATGGACCTCTGTATAATGATAAATCAAAGACCAAGGTTATCCCCAACCTTGTTTGAGCATATGAGGGCCTTCCTAGATTATAAGGCTGACTTCCATAATGTCTCTATCCGAGCGAGGTGAGACCCTAAGCAGATCTGGCACAAGTTTCCATACCAAGTTTCAGAGATAGATGTGTAGGAGATTGTGGGGAGTTGGCTAGCAGAGTGGCAACAAACCAAGGATGTTGGCACAAGTACCAGTAGGGGCATAGAAAGCTCTTTTGTGCAGGAAACGGCTGAGAAAAAGTAGAAAGAAGCAGAGCAAACAACGGTGCACGAGAAGGCCACTCAAAATAAGAAAGACGTTGCTGGTAAGACAGCTACTACTAAGATAGTTGTTGCTAAGGAAGCTGCTAAAAAAGAACATGTTGAGAAAGAGTGCGCTGAGAAATAGCATGCCGCTAAAAATGACATAGTGGAAGTCGAAGCATCGGCTTCCCAGCATACTGAACAACAAGAATTGTCCTAGTAGGAATGAGGTGGGGGTGACCCCCAAAGCACTCCCTTTAGGCTATCAAAGTGACAAAAGGAGACCACTACTAGACCACGGAAAAGGCACAAGTCTGACAAGCAAGCACGCATTGACCCAATGGTCCTCACAGAAGGGGACCTTGATGAAATCGGGGATAAGGTCCAAGATACCACAACAAAACTTTGGCAACAGTTCAAGCAGCAATACATGCAGACGCTAGGGAGTGTCCAGAAGGATCTGCACGAGTTGCAGATTTAGACAGGCAGAATTCAAGCAAGTGTTGGACAAACAAGTGGGGTTCAAGAGAGCGTGAGCACCTTAGACCCAAAACGGACTCTGGACCTCAGATTCATTTCCTTTCCAGAAGGAACATTGCACGCAGAGTCATAGGAAGACAGTGCCTAGCTTGGAAAGATCAAGGGAGTGGGTATGAATTTAGTCATGCTGCCACTTTAGACCCTCCAAGTGCTTCATCAGGGGGTCTCGGATGAGCTTCAGATGAGAGAGTAGTGCGCACTAACGGTGATAAGCGAAGTGAAAATGAACAATGAGAAGCTCTTCATTGAGAAGTTTCGGGATCTTAAGGAGAAATAAGAGCTTGAAGCATGAAGCCAAATCTTAGAAGTAGCAATTACATAAACATGTAACTCAATCCTGGAGCTACACATTCCAGAGGATACAGACGCGTCCACAAAAGTTTGAAAATTGGTCGTTGCAGTACGACAATCCAAAGAAGAGGTAGGCCGAGTTACTTTCAACTTCTAGATGAAGATCTCGGAATTACAGTTGAAGTTGCAGTGAACTACTCCACCAGAATTTAGGGAGCAGTGCAGCGCAGCAATTAGGGAACATATGACTACCTTGGATAGTGCAATCACAAACTACAATTCTCTCTTTGAACATGCAATGGATCTATGGACCACTTTGCAGGAGGACTCAAATTTTCAAAGATTGGGTACAGAGGTCAGAGAGGCATGGCAGAAAGTCGATGTTTGGCACCAATCCAATGCTTCATGTGCTTACAGGAAATGAAGGTGCTTCAGGCACAAGTTGAGGAGCTGCAGCACAAGGAGCAAGTTTTGAAGGCTCGGCTTCAGCCATGGACAGAGGAAGCAATCCAGGTTACTCTGGATGTCCGAAAGAAGCTGAAAATTTTCCAACAGATTCAGAGGACAATGCGCCTCGCGATGGAGGGGCCAACTAAAGAGAAGTTGGTTGAAGAAGCATCACAGGCCATTGTACAGAGCATAGTGGACCTTGAAGTCTTGAAGATGGATTTCAGCGAACTCCACCAGAAAGTGGAGAAACTAGCTGAGTGACTCGAGGGTGAGTCACCATATTTGTGTTGGGGGCCTATTGGGATAAGGTCCCTAGGGTAAATTTTTGACATTTTTGTAATAGTTTTTGTAAAAGAATTTAAAGTCTCCATGAAATAAGGAAGCAAAGCGCAAAGTTAAGTAAGATTCAAAGGGGCATTAGTCCCTTGTATGGGTAGGTGATAAGTCAGTTTTGAGACTCACCCATGGGCCGCAGACCATGGTATTGTAATGAAAAATCTATATATATTTGAGTCATAGCGAGTCTAAAGATAAAACTTGATAGAGAATCATTGTTGCGGGAAATATCCCCTAAGGTTCTTGGGTGAAACCTTAGCAGACTGAAAATTATCTAGGTTAAGAAACACACACACACACAACCGTTTATGCTATAAATAACTACTTCTAGGGTGAGAGGGGCATACCTGAGGTCCTACGTTTGGGTAGTTACTCAAGGGTGCAAACCCTTCTTCACGTCCCTTCCGCTCCTTGGTCCTGTAAAAACCACAATTCCACAAGCTACAACAGTATATGGACAAGATTTTACATAAAAAATGATCTTTATGTTATATGAAAGATGAGTTAGTTACAAACTTGTAAACATCTATTCAAGTATGAACTTCACATATAAATATCATTAACACAAAGAAAGAAGCGTTTCGGGAACAAGACGTGTTTCTTTATTAGATAAATAAAACAATATGGAAAAAGAGCAATATCACCTGAATCCGCTTCTGCAGGCTCCAAGCTCAGCCTCCTTCTGGATCCGTCCCGCCTCAAGCCACTAGTAGGTCACCTTCCATTACTCTCTCCAAGATGTGATGGGAAAAAAATGAACATCCAAACACAAAGGAAACAAGGGTTTCCTATACAAGATGGGGGAAGTGCAGAAGGCACAAGGGTCTTCAGACCTGATCAGGGGGATAGAAAATCAGTATAATAACTTTGCTCAAAAATTTCTCCTCCTTAGGCCTTCCCCTTGATGTCTTTTTATACCAACTCCAAAGTAGTTTTTTAGTTAGGAATTGGTTGGGGACAGTTGAGGCCACGGGCACTAACAGGTGATCAGTAGGTAAAACCTGCGATCTCCGCCCGAAAATAAGGAGTTTTTATTTTTTTAAGTGTTTTAATACATATACGCGGGTTAGGTATGTATGAACCCGCGTATACACGCGTTTAACTCAGGGCAATATCGCGTACAGGGAATAAAACACTGTTTTTTAGATATATGACCAGGTCTGGAAGGAGGGGTTGCCCTAGGCCATGGCTGAAGCATCACAAACCATACTTGTGAGATTTGGAGCTATAACACCTGTAGAAAGCATAGTCCCCTTGTAAACTGAAGCAAAGGAGTGAAAAAAATGAAATAAATGGTGGAGTGATGAGTGAAAAAGAGTGGAAAAATCAAAATGTGAGTGAAATAGGTCCCTTTTTGATCCTCCTTTTTTCTCTGATTGTCTTCCTTGCTGACCTACAAATAGAAATTTTCATGATTTTTTCTCTTTTTTTTGTTTTTTTGAAAACAACTAGTCTACGTCTAAGAGGTTTTCATCCTAGTTGTTTTCCCTGAGCGCCTCAAGAGAGGTTTTCTCCCAGGGAAATTTTTATTTCCTTTTCTTTTTTGACACCATTTGGTCGCCCCAAGAGGTTTTCAACCCAATAGTGGGACTCATCCGCCTCATGGAGGTTTTCACTCGAATCCTTATTTTTCTTTTTTTTCTCAGTGATTTGATGAGGCAGGAGCTGAAACTTGCTCCACCACCATCACTGTTTTATAGATACCATCAATGAAATCTTGCTTTGACAATCATCTTTTGTAAACTTTCAATTGGTGTCCATTAACAAGTAAAGGAATGGCCTCTTCATCTATGGTTCTGATCTACATTGAACCATTATCATGACATATTTCTATAACATAAGGTCCTAGCCACCTTGTCCTTAACTTGCCTTTAAAGTCTTTATATCTGTAATCATGTAACAAGGCCCAATCACCTTCTTGAAATTTCTTATCCTTGATGTTCTTATCGTGTCAAATCTTCCTCTGAAGTTGAGTTACCTCTGTGTGTAGAAGGGCCTATATTTTGAACTCATCTAAACCATTTAACTGAAGCAATCTCTCTTTTTGTGCACTACTGAGATCTAGATCTAGTTGGGCCGCCATCCTTAACGTGTTATACTCAAACTCAGTGGATATTAGGGCCTTTTTCCCATAGACTAGCTCATAGGGTGTGAATCTAGTGGAGGTCTTCCAGGTAGTATTATAGGCCCAGGTGGTCATTAGCTTGTGGGTGATAGGGAGTGGAGGTCCTATGATTGATCTTGTACTGGCTGAGCAAAACTTCAATCATGTTGGAGGTAAACTAGCTGCCTTGATCAGTGACTAGCTCTCTAGGGTACAAAAATTTGTAAAATACATTCTCCCTTAAGAACTCAACTATCTTCTCCTCTGTTGCTGCTTAATTGCCTTGGTTTCAGCCCACTTAGTCAGATAGCTAGTGCACACAATGATGTATTGTTTTTTCTTGGAAGGAGTGTCAATAGGTCCAATGAATTCCATACCCCACTTGTCAAATCGCTCGAAAGTCACTTGAGGCTGTAGAGGCATTTCATCCCTTGGAGTAAGCTTTCCCATCCGTTGGCACCGATCACACTGACTAGTATATATTTTCACATCTTGATGAAGAGTGGGCCAATAATAGCCTACTTGTAACACTTTGAATGTTGTCATCTTTGCTGCAAAGTGACCTCCACAAGGCCCATCATGACAGGTCAGAAGGATTTCGAAGACTTCCTCCTCCCTGACACACCTTCTAAACAATTGATCTGGGCCAAGTTTGAAGAGATTGCCCCCAATCCAAGTGAAGGGGGCGCTCTTCCCTATAATCTTTCTTTTCTCTTTGGAGGACAAGTTTGGTGGGAACTGTGCAGATACAAAATAGTTTGCTATGTCAGCAAACTATGGAGAGAGAACTGAAATGGCGAACAAGTGCTCATCCAGTAACTGGTCATCAACCATTCCCTCTTCACCTGCAGGAAAAGTTGTTAGGCCCCTATACTACTAGTGTAACCCCTTATTGTTATTAGTACAACCCACTTATTATATTGATGTACCCATGTAGTGCCCATATTGTTACTATTGTGCCCCATAGAAGCCCACTATTGTTATTATTGTGCCCTTACATTATTATTGTTATGTCGGCTCTGATTATGTTATGACCCCTTAGACTCCTATATATAGAAAGGAGGTGTTTT
>APFE030867101.1:82064-105564 GCA_000404065.3 Pinus taeda
CATAGAATATGAAGAGGAGGAAGAAAAGGATCAAGAAACATCAAAAGAAGAGGATATATGCTAGGACCCCACCCCAGAGAAAGAAGAAATGAATCAGACCATATCTTGTAAAGCATTGGCAATAATTACCATTCCTCAAACTCTCAAGATAGAAGGACATATCAAGAGGAAAAAGGCACAAGAAGTGAAATATCACATCGAGAAAGAAGAAATGAATCCAACCATATCTTGTAATTCATTGGCCGAAATTACCACTCCTCAAACTATCAAGATAGAAGGACATATCAAGAAGAAAAATGTTCAAGAAGTGAAAGATCACATCGAGCATCCAAAAATGAATCTGACCATATCCTGTAAAGGATTGGATGAAATTACCACTCCTCAAACTCTAGAGATAGTAGGAAATATCAAGAAGAAAATGGTTCAAGCAGTGAAATATCACATCAAGCATCAACAAAAAGTTCTCCAACTTTTAAAGGATAACGCCACTTCAGTGCAAAATCAAATGAAACAACAAGTAGATCAACATCGTAGTGAAAAATGTTTTGATGTAGGTGATTGGGTATTTTTACTGCTACATCTCAAGCAAATTATTTATGAGAAGAAAATGTTGGCAATACTACATGCACTTAAAAAATGGCAACCTTACCGAATGGGAAGACTCTTCAAGGATGAGGATGTGGAGGCATTATTTTGTGCTATTTCTATTATCCAACCAGATTGGATAAATGAAGCAAGGGATGAATGGAAGAAGGACAAAGAAGTATGGCCACTTATTCAAAAGTTGCAAAAGATCACAATTCAAAAAATATGGCCAGAAATTGAAGAGGAAGGAAAAATCATATTGGAACCTAGAGCAGTGATAGAAACAACAACTCGACAACTACGAAATCAATCAATTTTAGAGTATCTCATCAAGTGGAATAACTTACCTACTGAAGACTCCACATGGCATGACAAGAATTTTATACAGAAGCATCAAGAACTACTCAAGCGTTGGTTTCATAATAAAAGTTAATCTAGAAAAAAGTTTGCAACAACATTTTCCTTTCCAGGCTTATCAACAACAGTTAGATCAAACTGTTGTAATAAAAGTAACCATCTTATAATATGAGCATTCACATCAGGTTTATTCATTAAATATTTGGTTGTAGCATGGTTAGTATGGAAAAATGTTTGATAGCCTATAATATAATGCCTAATTTTGTTCAATGAATGCACAAGATCCAGGAGCTCCTTTTCGGTCATTGTGTAGTTTAGTTCGGCCTTTGACAGATTCTTACTGATAAAGTAAATGGCATAAGGCAATTTTTCATATATCTGACCTAAGGTTGCTCCTATGGCTTTGTGTGAGGCATCAACATGAATTTGAAATGGAAGGGCCCAATTTGGGCCTAGAGAATCGAGGTGGTGGTTAACTTGTTCTTCAGGATGTCCAAGGCCTCTTAACAGATTTTTGACCATATAAACTCAGAGTCCTTGGCCAACAACCCAAATAAAGGAGAGACCAACTTTTTGAAGTCCTTTATGAACCTTTGGTAATATCTAGCTAATCCTAGGAAACTTCTGACATCTCTTTTCTTTTGAGGTGGTGGGACCCTTTTAATGATAGCTATTTTGTTTGGGTCCACCTGTAATCCTTGCTGAGATATTGAATGACCTAGCATGATCCCTGCATTCATCAAGAATTCACATTTCTCGGGATTGAGACACTGGTTCATCTTAATGAATTTGTGCAATACCTTACCTAAGTTGGACAAAGCCTCCTCGAAATCACCCCCATAAGGTGTGAAATCATCCATATAGATTTCTACCACATCATGGACCAACTCAACAAAGATACTCAAGGCTGCTCTTGGAAAAGTGGCAGGAGAATTGCATAGGCCAAAAGGAAGGAGCCTATTGGCAAAAGTGCCCCAAGGACAAGTGAAGGTGGTTTTATCCTGGTCTTTCGGGCTAATATGGATTTGGTTATACCCGTTGAATCTATCTAGAAAAGAGAAAAACTTTTTCCCTACCAAGCCATCTAGCACTTGGTCAATGAAAGGTAGAGGGAAATGGTTCTTCTTTGTGGCTTTGTTCAACTCCCTGTAATTGACACAAATCCTCCACTTACCATTTTTCTTGGGAACTAACGCAAAAGGAGAGACCCACTCACTATCGGAGATAGGATAAATGAATCCTGCATCCAACAATTTTTACAGTTCTTCTTTGACTATATCTTTAAGAGGTGGATTCATCCTCCTTTGGGGTTGTCAGACTGGCTTGCAACCTTCTTTGGTGTAAATGTGGTGAGTACACATTGAGGGGTGTGCTCCCTTCACTTCTTTGTAGCTCCAAGAGAAGGCATCTAGATGTTCCTTTAGCATGTTGCACAACTTCTCCTCTTGGAGAACATAAAGAGATGGATTGATTTTCAAAGTTCTCTCACGACCGAATTCTATGGTTTTGACGTGGCAAGGGTTGGAATTAGCCAAGTACAGATCAATTGGATGGTTGTTCCGGGTTTCCTTTACTACTTCTTCTAGGGACAGTGTAATGGGAGTTGGAATTTGGAGTAGGTGTTCAATCAACTCATCTTCTTCCTATTGTCCTCCTCCTATGGTTGTTTCTAAGGTATATAGTTAGGTAGAATAAACTTCATCTTCTTCCTCCTCTTCCAGCCATAAAGGTAAATCATGCTCTAGATATGGTTGAGTAGGAGGGTATAGGACTAACTGCTTGGACATATGCCCATTCTTGATGGTCATATTCCAAATTCTGCAACTGATGTAAGCATCGGCAGTGGCCAACCAGGGCCTCCTAAGGATAAGAGGGTAACCCATAAGCTTGGCCTTAGGCTGGAGAACTGGGAAATCTGCAGGGTACTCCCAAGAGTCAATGGAAACCATCACATCCTCCATAATCACCTCAGGGGTCATTGTGGAGTGGTCATCAAGTTGCAGGACTGTTGTGGTCTTTATCAATGAACCTTGGAGGTTGAGCTTGAGCATGGTGTCCTTGGTCATCACATTAATGGAAGCCCCGAGATTGATCAAAGTGTGTGGGACAGATTACCTACCCCACATTAAGTCGAACAATTGTCCAATGAGATTAATGGTAGGGGCATCTCTTTTTCGCCTCCCTATATGCTTGAAACACTTCTCCTTAATCAACTTGTTCTAAATAGGTACATCCTTGATGGTTTGGAGAAGTGGAATCTTGACACATAGGTTTTTTACTTCTCCTAGAAGTTCAGTGTCTTCTAGGATAAGCTGGAGTGGTTGAGTTAATCTCTTAGGAAAGGGTGGATTTACTTTAAGAATGCTTTCCTCTCTTTCTTCTTCAACCTCCTTAGGTGGAGGTCGAGGTTGGTCATCCGGGAGAACTCTCCCAGATCTAAGTTTAATTTCCTGAATCTCCACATCATAAGTTGGATATGATGTCTCTCCACTGTATACTTGTTGTGCATGCCTGTTGTTCGGGTTCGGTTTTGGTTGGGAAGGCATCTGGGGTTGTTTAGGTGGAGCATAGTGTAACCGCTGTGGTTGGGTAGGTGGTGAAAGAAATAAAGTTGGGACATTGTTGTATTAGGGCCTCCACCCTTGGGGCGGTGCATTCCACTAAGGTTGTGGCAAAGCATATAGTTGAAATGACTGGCTGGTTGGCTGGGAATGATACTGAGATGCAAAGGACCAAGGAGGAGGTGTAGATAGGAAGGATGAGTAGGGGGTCCCCAAGAAGGTATGGATGTGGTCTGATTGGGGTTGTAATATGCATGGGATGACCCTTTCATGCCTTGCTGGTATGGCCTAGGCCCATGAGGTCTCCTTTGGTTTATGTAATAGAGTTGTTCACTGACCCCTTCAGCTCCTTGATATACAACTTTAAGTCTAGACAAAGAAGGACACTTGTCTATGGAGTGGTTTTCTTCACAAACTGAGAAAATCTCAATAGAATTCAATGGACATTCATTCCTAGGGTGTCTCCTGGTGCATCTAGGATAGAAAATGGCCAAGGATCTCTCTGCTTCCTCCTGCTTTCTCCTAATGTGCATAATGTCCATATATTCTCACTCTTGAAATCTTCCAGCATGTTTCCAATTTCACCCTTGATGGATGAGTTGGAAGAGGATGTACTGACCATATGTTGACTTCCCCTACCCTTTTTCCTAGCTGCCCTAGAATGGTTTCTAAAGACAGTCTTGATATCCTCATAGGGTAACTAGTATATATCTCCTCCTGCTAACAAGTGTAGGGTATCCAAAAGGTATCCCCTTACTCCTCTAAGTAGGACCAACTTTAGTGATTCAGGGTCAAGTGTGCACCTATCCCTTTTGTAACTAAGCTGGAATATTTCTCCATAATCCTCTAGGGATTCATCATTACCTAAGGTCACCCTAAAAATTTCTTCCTTAGTATCCTTAGACCTACAGTAGTCTCGATACTTTTTGTTGAAGGATTGTTGCATCTGAGCCCAAGTTGTGATGCTATCCCCAGGTAGGGTAGATGGAAATAGTTTCAACTTCTGCTTATCATTTGTGTTCTCATAGGTTCGGCATATAACAACAAACTCAAATAGGAAAGTGTCGGGATCTTCTGTGGTCAGGCCATGGAAATGAGGAAGGGTAGAGGGGCTTATATTTTTTATCTTAGTGTCCCCATTGGTTTCCCTGGTGGGGAAGGCCCCCTCAACTTTCTCTCTCTTCCCTTTGTCATTTCTGTTTTCAGCCATTGGCTCAGTAGGAATGGGTTCTTCTTCTTCTTATTTCTCTGTAGGTTCTTCAAATATGTTTGGTTGCTCACCTAAGGGTTCCTCCAGTTCACAGCCATCGAAGAAGAGGGAAGGTTGGTTGTTTGATGTAGTGGGGTTATTTAGTAAAAATTTCCCTAAGTTATCCCTATTCCTATGAGGCATGAAAGGAAATGTTTTTGGTTTGGTTTGTGATTTTTTCAAACATGGAAAGTGCTTTGCAAAACTAAAATTGCAGATTGAATGAAAACTACTAACTAAATGAAAAACTAATTGCTGAATTGAAATCTAACTTGCAGAATTGAAATTGAAGACTGAATGAGAACTACTGACTGAATGAAAAGATTAACTACTTTCTTGAAATCTGACTTGCAGAATGGAAAGGAAAGCAAAGAATGCAGAATGAAAAGGAAGCAAACTAAATTACTTTTGCAGAAATGAAACTAATGGCAAAACATTAGAAACAAGAAATAGAAGAAAGAAAGCAGTAATCACATATTACTCAGACACCTCCTTGACAATGGCACCACAAAGTGATGAGCACCAATATTGTAGCAAGAATGCTGCAACTCTTGGGCTACCAGCTTTACTTTATCAACCTAGGGTTCGTACAAACTTGGAGGTGACAGTGCTGTATACACAAGTAAAAGTGATAGTTCTACCTTTTGTCACTGTTCAATTGGTGAGAGACCACTATGGTTTTCAAGCCAGACTTCTATGGACTCATAAGAAGCTTGGTTCCTTTATGAAAGAAATATAAATCTACTCTAAGAGAGAGTTGATCTATTGCAATAATGAAAAAGACTGAAATTCAATGCTAAGGCACACCATTTCCTAATTAACTGCTAAGAGATATGCTTTAAAATTATGCTAAATTAGCATGAAATAAATGTTACTATCCTAATCATGGAAGTTAAAAACATCAAACACAACTGTTATGCATGTAAAGGATCGTAATAAATATGTTTTGTCTTTTTATGCTTTTCATGAAAAATCAAGTGTGCAAACTAATGTCTTTTGGTGATGTGGCAGGTGGTTTAGGGATGTTGGTGGATGGCTGGAAAGTTCAAGAGATGGTTGGAAGGTTTGGGGGACCTTTGAGTGACCTTGGGAGGCTTCCTAGAGGTTTTCGCTTAATTCGGCCTCAAAACAGGCCACTACAGGAAAACCTATAGGATTCCCTGTATTTCTACAAGATACAGCTGTGAGAAAAACGATGGATGTTGGAGGTGATGGAAGGCTTAGGGAAGGTGGTTGATGGGTGGAATGGAGTGAGAAAAGGCCTAGGATCACTCAAAACTAAAAACCAAGTTTAGGATATGGTTGGATTCACTCAAAATGCTTGAGGAAATTTCTATGTAAAATGATGAAATTGGTGAAGGTTTTGATGAAAACAAGGAATGCCTATGAGTGGATGAAGTTGGAAGGTGGTTGCTTGCTATAAGATCTCTATCTACATCTAAAGCATCTTCTCTGCATCAAACATGTGTAATTTCCAAAAATTCATGTAAACAAGAAAAATTCTCATGAGCTAGAAAAGCAGAATTTAATGAACTAATTGTCTACATTATGCATGAAGAATTTGCTAAATAACATGGAATATAGGATGATATCTACTGCAAGAATGAAGATAGAAGAGATGGCAATGAAATAATACTTTGCAAAACTAATCAAATGCTAGTTTAAGTACATCAAACTCTAAATATCATGAAGGAAATGGAAATCTGTCTTTTTGGGCTGCATAAGGGTCTTTTCCTAAAATCATGATCCCAAAAGGAAGAAGTGAGGCCAAGACACCTAATGATAGCTTTGTGGTGCCTCTTTCATCCCTTCTAACCTGCTACTGAAGTAAGGAACAAATGGAAGCAAACTAATAAACAATTAATCAAATCTACACTACTTGCAACGAAATACTTCTAAAAACAGTTTAGCCATGAATCTATGAAACTAAGATAAGCATAAAGATACAAGAAGAGGATCATTTGCTTCTAGGGTTGGGCCCTAACCCAAGAGCTTCAGCCCTCTAAGTTAAATCAGTACTGAATCAAGAAAAATCTCATTCTTATTACCAAAACAGAAAATTACATCAAAGTCTTCCACAAGTCTGGAGCTCGAAAATAGCTAGAATTTTACAACAAAAATTCGAATCCTAATGAGGCTCTAGGCCTATCTACTTATACAACTGAAGTCCCCAATGACTTCCTTAAATTTAGGGAGGCTTGGCTCCCAAACTTGAGATGAACTAACTCTTTGTCTATGACTTGCTCGGCTTCCTTCTAATCTTCATGATTTGACTGCTTGCACTCCGAGCTGGTGTGATTAATGAAGGAATATTCGAGTGGAGGAGGAGTAAATTAGGAGGATTTACCTCCTACAATCTCTCTCCCTTGTCCCATTCTAGTATAAAACCTTAGTCTTGCCAAAATTCCTTTATTTTCTCTTCCAAACCTACATTCAATGCATATTAGTCCACTAGGCATAATATCTCACTTTAACTCATCTCATTAAACAAAATATATTCAAAACATGTAATAAGTTGTGAGAAGAGTTGGTTTGACTAGGCTAGGAGGTGAATTAAGGCCCATATAATTACTTAATGATGAGGCTCATCAACTGGAATATGCAAAACACCCTAAAGTGTTCTAATCCTTCCACCTTGCAACTTCAACTTGACTTTTCTATGACTAATGATTCTAGCCTTCCTGTCATCCCCCAAGAAAACATCACCACCATCGTATTTCTCATACTTATAAAACTACTCTCTATGGCGGGTGAAGTAAAAGGACACACCTGAGTCAGTCAACCATGTGTCATGATCTACAAGTGTACTTGAAGAAGAAGCCAAGTACACATCCCCACCTTCATCTAAGGTGGTTTTCGCCTCTACAAAAGGAGCATCATCAGATCCCTTTCCTTTTTTAGGAGTTTTAGATTTACAGTCCTTTTTGTAGTGCCCTTCCTTTCCGCATTTCCAGCACACCTTTACAAATTTTCCCGGAGATTTAGATCTCCCTCTAGATTTAGAGCTCCCAATCGATGACTTATTTTTGTTTCTATTCTGGGACCGTCCTCGTACAGACAAGGTATCACCATTATGGCTCTCCATATTTTTCTGTCTCATCTCCTCCGTCAGCAAGGATGAGACCATTTCATCAAACTACAAGGCAATTGCATTGCTACCTATTGCAATAACCAGATTATCCCATGAATCTGGTAGAGAACACAACAAACTGATGCAATTATCTTCATTTGAAATTTTAATATCAACAGATAATAACTTACTTAACATAGTATTAAATGCGTTCATATGCTCTGTCACCGAGTCTCCATCTTTCATCCTTAGGTTATACATCTTTTTCCGTATGAACAGTTTATTCACCAGAGACTTAGATTGGTACAAAGTCCCTTACTTGTCCCACAAAGCCTTCGTCGTAGCTTCCCCTAATAAATTCAACAATACTGAATCTGAAACATACAATCATATTGTGCTCTTTGCCTTCCGATCCAACTTCTTCCATTCTTCATTAGACAATCTAGTTGGTTTAGTACCTGGATCTACCACGATCCACTGATCTTTATCCACCAACAGATCCTCTGTCTTGAGTTTCCACAACTCAAAACTCTGACCATTAAATTTCTCGATCTCTATCTTTCCACTGCTTGCCATCTTCTTTAACCACCATAATCGATCTCGCAGATCTCCCACTAAACAGTGTCTACCACAGGCCTGAGCGAAACCCCTCAGCAAAAAATGCATCCCCTTGAAGCCAAATCAACTCTGATACCAAATGTAGGTTTTAACCCCATATAGAAATTATCTACATATGAATTCTAAAAACAGACAATAAACAATAGCGAGAGCATAACACATAAAACAAATATACACAGAGATTTTCCCCCAGATCCCAAAACTGGGACTACCCAATTTATTTTTCATTATGTTCCTTTCAATGTTACAATACCTATATATACATGCCGAAGCATCCAATACCATGGATTGAAAACCATCGCACCCAAAACAAGGTGCGAAAACCATGCACAAAACCATGGGTCCAAAAAGAAAATTCCCCGGGGTGCTGCCCTAGACCCCATAGAGGGGGGCTAACCACCCCCCTCAAATCCCCTGTGACCCCCTCGTTGCGCATCGGCGCAACGAAGGGGGGGATCCACCCCCCTCTAACCCCCCAGTTTAGCTAGGGGGGCCAGTTGTGGAAAGAATATAACACAACCCAACATGAACATTACATTTTATAGATGCACCCAAGGCGCATTCTAAGTATCCTAGAATATTTCCCTTCATTATAAAAATAGGCATCATTAGTGCCTATCATTAGAAGATAAAAAGTATATACAATCAATAGCACATGTCTAGAAATGAGATATGTCTAGCTAGAACATTGTTCTGTAACATGTATCAATTCGAGCGTCTACCATAAAAAACACATAGAAGTACATTATAAACATAAAAGAAAACTATCATAAGCTAATTAAAGGTGTTGTAGGGTGCCTTCATTAAAAGGCATGTGAAAATATATGAGTTTTTTCATTTATCTGTTTAGAAATCCTCCATGATCCCATGTCCTAAAGAGCACCTTCTTTGGGAAGGAAGTATACCTATGTGTTCCACTCCCTATAAACATGATAAAAAAAATCTTATCAAAAGCTTGTTGTATGGAGCATAGCTAGTGGAAGAATAATGTGGTTGTGACATCTCTGCACTACATTGAAAATATTGACCACCAACATAGAATCTCCAAAGATCTATATAGAATTTACACCTTTTTCATAGGCGTACAGGAGAAGATATTTCAATGCCATGAATTTAGCATAATTGTTTGTCCCATGGCCTAGACCAATTTGATTTCTAAAACAATAATTGGCATTTATGAAAAGAATAAAACCACACCCAGAAGAGCCATTTTCAAGGGCCGCCCATTAAATAAATACCTTGGAAACTTTTGATCAATTTCTTTATCCATAATGGTCCATGAGGAGGCAGAAGAAAGTAATGAAGGTGTAAGGGAGTAAAGGAAAAAACCTGAGCAACAACTTTTTCAAGGATGAATACCTTCTCATTGAAAATGGCCTAATTTTTATCTACACACCCCCCAACTAATAAGTGGAGGAATGTTCCATAACTATTTGGAAATATCCTATTCCCACCAGGTATGGTTGTTGCAAAAGACTCTCCCTACGAATGCAATCCAAAAGAAAGAGTAGTTTTTCAATTTGCCCAAACCCTTTGAGAGAAAGGGCATGAAATGGACATATGAGCCACTGGTTCTTCATTATTTTTGCATAAAGAGAACCACCCAGGCTTGACCTTCTTTGCTTCTACAAATTATTCCATGTAGGTATTTTATTTTCCAGAATACACCATTGGAATAGTCCAGCCTTTGCTAGAAAAATCAAATTCCATATCTTTTTCCACCACCATTCCTGAGCTTTAGGTAGACCAACACTTATTAGGTGTAAAATCCAATAGTGTGTTAAGCTACGAATCAATAACTATTAGCATAGAGCCATTGGATCATTCTATGTATAGAACATATCATGGCTATTAGATTATATAATAAGCTCAATAATATGAACTAATATTTCTTAGAGTAAAAAAAAATAAAAAAATAAAATAGCATAAAGCAATATACAAATTCATTCTAAATAAAACACAACAATATATAAATAAATAAAATAAATATTTCAAATTTCTCATTGTTTAACTTTATCATATCATAATTATTTACTTTTCGTTATCTTTGTGTTATAGGTAATAAACACATCTATGAATTTTTTTGATGATGATGATGATAATGATGACAACGAAATTCCACTAAGACCAAAATAGTCTATCCTTAAGAAGGTAAATAGATTACTCTAATTATTTAGAATTTTATTTCTATGCCAAAAAAACATTAATAGAAGTGCTCTAATATCATCACAGTTTTCCTAACTAACGAAGGTTGGTAATGTGACAAATAATTTGAAAATTAGAATTAATGTGTGTATAAGCTAGACAATCTAAGAGAAAATGCTTTTCATCTCTCTTAGTGTCACAAAGGTGACATAATCTCTCATCCAATGGTGTTACGGGAATTAATCAACATCCAATTTCATTATGAAGCTTATGATAATTTGTTATTATTTTAACAATGCTTATCTCCTTCTTTGCACTATTCAAGATAGAGAGATATTTTTTTTATCAAAATATTCGTAGTTCATATTGCTTGGTTTCACGTATGGTTGTCAACATTCCCAAGTCTAGTATCCTCTATCACTTATCAAATGAGAACCTTTATATGGTTATACATAAGACAATAGCTCTTCCAAGGAGAAGGTTAAAAGAAGAGGTAAACTACCTTAATTTATGCCTAGATATGAAGACTGTCTATGGCTCTGCAAGAAAATAGAAGCAAGGATGTTCACTTAGATTAATAAATGGATTTCCAAGGGAGGCATATTAGTTCTATTTAAAATATTTTTGAGAGTATATTGGTGTTTTGGACATCAATTGCAAAGGTTCCAAAAGGTATTTGGACGGAAAGCATGTTTCAAATTTTTATATTTGAGTAATTAGAATTAAGAGGTAATACCTTTGGTCAAATAAACAAGGATAACATCACCTAATAGTGTGCGAGACCAGGGTCTGAAAAATATTTATTCTTTTAGTAAATCCCTTACAACTAAAAAACTTTGAAGGCTTACATATGTTCGATCCTTGTGGATTCGTTTGATGTGATCTAAATATATGAGTGGTCAAAGATAATGGAATGGTTTAGATTGCGAACAAAGTCTGAAAAATAATGGTTCCATCATTTGGAAATCCCTTATGGAGTCTTTCCATATGATAGGAAGTTGGATAACTTGGAAAGTGGGTAACAAAAGATACATTAGACTTGAAGAGGACCCGTGGATCAAGGTAAGAGATAATTTTAGATTGTTTGATCACATTCTAGATAGGTTACATAAGGAATTTAGTTATTTATTTATTTTTCACTAATAGATGTTTGATCTCTAAACCATATAGGTATAGGTAAGAATTATTAGCTCTTAGCAAAGCATTTGAGATTGAGGTATGAGCTTGTATTAGAATGGAAATTATTTTTTGATGATTTGGTTTCAAGCTTTACCAGATTTGATGAAGAAGTGGAAGATACTTTGTGCTAGATACAAAACTTGGTAACATATTATTTTACTGCTAAAGTGAGCTATAAAGTTTATAGAAAAGTCGGATTCAATGTTGCAGGTAGGATCATATATGGAAGATTGACACGTCAATCAAAACCGTAATCACTTTTGGTTGGCTCTCAACAACAAGCTACTTCCATAGGAAAATATCATTAAGTGAGGGTGGTTGGGCTTGAGTAGGCGTTCCCTATGCAAGGTAGAGTTTGAAACTCTTCAACATTTTTTTACTTGTAGATTTTTTAATTGTGTATGGATGTAGGTAAAATGCATGATTGCATCCTTGTTAGCTTAGGAAGGTCCCAACTTGAAGGCCATTTTTTTCTCTTGTATGATCTAGGTTTTACTTCAAAGTTTTATCTATCTCCCACTCTTTATGGTGTATATTAATATATCTCCCACTCATTATGGTGTATAATATTTGGTGGTCTTGAAATCAATTGTTTTTTAGGATAAATTTGTTCCAATAGGTTTGCCAGTAACAAGTTTAATATGTAAATTAACAAAGGAATACAAAATGTATCTAAAACAATGCAAGCCAAGACAACCAATGATTCCTCATATACAAGGGATCCCATGGGACTTATTTAGCAGAGCAAGCTAAAGGCACCCATCTTAATGTGGTTTTGGGGTTATTTTGCATTTATCCAGGTCACATTTTTATCAGATAAGGTATTCATGAGGTTGCAGTTCTAATGTGAAAGTAGAGTTCGTATCTCTTTGGAAACTACTTTTTCATGCCTTAAAATTTGGGATGGTCAACCTTCGGGTAATGAGAGATGAAAAATTAGTCATTGATTGGGTAATCGATAGGACCCAAATACACAATATTAGACTTCAACGCATCTTGAGGAAATAAGGGAACTCATAGAGAGACTAGAATGGTCTTCATTTACACATGTCTATAGGGAATTAAATGTCAGAGCAAATGAGCAGTCAAAAAAATATCTTACTCTTCAGATCGAGACCTTCATCACTAATGAAATTTTTTAGGATCATTTGGTCTAGGATATGTTTTTCATCTATAATATCTAAAGATAACATTTTTTTGTAATTTTTTAATGTGTATAAGTTGCATACTTAATTCTGAAGAATTGGGAAACAATGTAGATCTAGAAAGAGTTGTTAAGATACTTAAAGGAATCTCGATGAAAATAAAGAAGGACAGATGAACATAAGACAAATTCTAAAGTGGTATTTATTATTGTTCTTATAGCCAATCCAAATGGATACGCTAAGAGCCCATGCGAAAGGAGATATAAATATATTTCTCTTTTGATAAAAATATACATATTTTTACTTTGCAATATGATATATATATATATATATATATATATATATATATATATATTTACAAATAGTATTACTTTCCTTTTCATTTTCAAATTCATATAATATATAGATATAGATATTAGATAATATATGAGCTAGAGGAACCCACAAACTAGGTCTTACTTTATGACCACTATCCACCTTTTAATTGGAGGATTGGGTACGTGTACAAACAAAAGTTTCTAACTAGTGACCATTACATGGATAGTACTTTAATAATATACCTATTAACCTACTATTTTACATCCATAAACATTTTACAAAGGAATAATATAAAAAATAAAATATTTTTAATTTGCTATAAAATTATCTTTTATAAATAATAATTAACATTATCAATTACAATATATTATAATTATTATATTTTTTTAAAATCTATATGTTATACATAATAAGAAAATATATTAATGACCACAAGGCCTAGAATAAGATGGTGCATTGGGGTGAACCGATAATTCATTTCTGTGATGTGAAGGTCACGATTTGAAATTTCCATGGGAAAAAATCCAGTCATATTAAGGGTTGGTGTGGGCCAAGCTGAGTGCGATCACGAGGTGATTTTGACGATTTAGATGTCCCTGTGTCACGGTTTCTCAAACCATAAATCCAACTTAATATAATATTTAGAGAAATCAAAACCACTTTTATATTTATATATATATATATATATATAATAACTAATAACTACTTAAAGTATTTATAACTTTTAAGTTAAACTGCATTATATTTTCAAAACCTTAAAAATAACTTTGATTCATTAATATATCTTTTTCAATTTATTTAAAAACACTTTTCATTATTTTCGTTTAGATGTAATACACTCCCTTGGAATTTAAATCATCTGCACTATTATGTGATATATTATGTTTTATTAATTTTTATTAATTCTCACTTATTATTATTATTATTAGTTTTTGGTAAGATTGATATTATATCCACCGAAAATCCATTCTTAAAGAATGAATATTTCAATCTCAATAGAACTAAAACCTAGGTAAAGAAAATAGGAGTGACTCTCGCTACTCCTAAACTACACTCTTTTTTTTAATATAAACTTTTGTATAATTTATTAATTAATTTTCGAATAATATAATACTCAATTTCGAAATTATATATAACTTTTTATCTTAACCTATAACTTAGAAAACTAAATAAAAAAATAAAATAAAAAAAATTTAAAAAAAAAAAAAAAAAAAAAAAAAAAAAAAAAAAAATTAAATTAGAGAAAATTAAATTTAATGTAATTTATTTTAAATGATTGAAAAAATACTTAATTATTTTTTTATTCAAATTTCATCTCAATCATTTTAATTTTTTACTTATTATTTATTTATTTTTATTTTTTATTTTTTTTTATATTTGTCACTAAAAATATATTGCATAAATTACAAGGCGCCCAAAGAGGAAGTGGCCTGAAAAAGAAAGAAAATCTTCTAGCATAGGGAAGAAAGGCAACAACACGAGAAACGGCCCTAGGGTCTAAGAAAAACCAAACTCACGACCTCCACCGCCCCACATGAAAACATGCGAACCCGAAAAAACAATAAGCAGACCCAAAGACGGGAATAGAGACTTTATCAAAAAGATTTCTAATCTGTTGGGGTTCACCCGGACCCACTAACTTGCTCATCGAACCTAAGCCGTTGATTTGCAGCTCCATGATCCAACGGCTGAGGGCAATAGTGGGCGGAGAAGAAGTAAGAAGAATACCCGCCCGATGTGGGCGGTATTCTCTCTCCTCCAAGAGCCATGTGTTGAACGCTGAGTGGCAACGCATCCATTTATGGAAAACCATTTCGGGTTTCGAGGGCGTCGGATAACCCAGAAACCGCTTTGACACCCGATAACGCAAAACCATTAATCGGACCTGAAGAAGGGAATAGAGACTTTATCAAAAGGATTTCGGGTCCGCTTGGGTTCACCCGGTCCCACTAACATGCTCATTGAACCTAAGCCGTTGATCTACAACTCCATGATCCAACAGCTGAGGCAAATATCGGGCGGTGAAGAAGCAGGATGAATACCCGCTCGATGTGGGCGGTATTCTCTCTCCTCCAAGAACCACGTGTTGAACGCTGAGTGGCATCGCATACATTTCTGGGAAAACATTTCGGGTTTTGAGGGCACCCGATAACCCAGAAACCATTTTGACACTTGATAACCCAAAACCACAAAAACTCTGCACCTGTTGCCCTCCATTCGTCTAAGCCACCTGTTAGGACGGATTGTCACAATTTTCCTAGCTGCCCGCTCACTAGCCGAGCTCCCAGCAACCCCTCTGAGAAGGAAAACTATGGTGTTCCTCTGCGAGACTGCTCTGAGGTTCCCTATCTGTGTTGATACTACTCCTTGTCTGTGAGGGCCAGAGTGTAACAGCCTTCATGTAGTTGACTTGTGGGTACCAACTCCCACACGCAACACCTGTTGTCTCTTGTGCATCTCACTCCTTCATTGGCTAACGAGTCTGCTACTCTGTTGGCATCTTTGCGCACATATACAAAACTGAGGGTTCTTAGAATTCTTAGGCGATTGAATTTGGTGATAGACCTGCAAAAGTCTCTAGTGTCTCGAGATTTTGTCTGGTGCAGTACCCATGCTTAGTTGCTTGACCAAATTAATACTTAGTTCTGAGTCAGCCTCGATGATAGTATTATGTAAATTGTACTTCATCAAAATCTCCAAGCATTTCTCCATAGCCATGAGTTCAGCCATATTGTTGGTGGCCTTCCCCAGGTGATTGTGAAAGATGACTTTTATGTTGCCCTCTTCATCTCTTATGACTCCTCCATAACCAACGTCCCCAGGGTTACCTTTTGAGGCTCCATTTATGTTGAATTTTAAAAAGCCATGAGGAGGGGGTTGCCAGAAAGCCTTTCCTTCTGAAATATGCTTTATTGTCTTATTTAAGCCCCGAGGGATGTGAGACTGTAATCCCAACAGCTCCAAAATGTGAGCATCCCGATGACCCGGGGGCTTTCTAGGAGATTGCTTCCAAAGGGCATTGACTGTTTCTTTGAGTTGTTTTAGGATTTGTGTTGTGATTCTTTGAGCTGAGCCAGATTTGCCTTTGAAGATCCTGTTGTTACATTCTTTCCACACATTTTAGATCAAGAATCCTGGAATGAGGGCCTAGGCTATATTTATTGTTTCATTTTCCGAGAAGTCCTTTCCCCAGTTTTTCAACGTAATAGTGATGTCATTTTCGTTCCTATCTGTCTGCTTGAAGATATCGGCTACCCAATTCCATAAGGTTGAGGTGAAGGAGCAGAGGTTGAGAAGATGATTCATAGTTTCCTCATGCAGGCCACATAATTGACAACTTGATGGACCAACAAAATCTCTCTTTCTGAGATTTTCCCAAGTTATAATCTTTTCATGCTGAACCAACCGCTTGAACAGTTTGATCTTCGTCTAGTGTGGGTTGTTTCATAGGTCTTTCCATGTCTTGTTAGGGTTTGGGATGTTACGTCCCATGGCTATTCTTTTAGCTTCTTTGAGGTTGAAGACACCCTCGTTATTTCTACTCCATCTTAGTAGATTATTCGAAGTTGAGGTCAAAATTTGTCTCTTTTCCAGAATGGTTTCCAGAGCTTTAGCTTGGGTCTTCAACGGGGTCTCCTCATTATAGTCTGGTAACTTCCAGGTTCTCCATTTACCAGTGTCCCTCGACTGATCCCAATAGTCACTTACTTTTTTCAGTCCTTTGTTGATGGTGTCAGTTTGGATGATATCTAGTTCCTCTCTTCCAAGGTTATTTTCCTGCTGCCAGTTGTCCTCCCAAAACCAGGCAAGATTTCCATTTCTGATCTCCCAGAAACTGTGTTTTTGAACTAAAGCTCTGTTATCCCAGGCCTTGTTCCAAATATTTGAACCCCTAATGTGTCCTGTCATTCTTATGTGGTTTCTTTCCTACCAATCCATTGCATATTTTTGTTTCCAAAGTTTAGAACGGGGGTTTCTTATTTCCTTTAGCCATCTCCACCAAAAAATTTCCCCCAGAACTTTGCTCAGAATATCTAGGTCATGGAGACCCAAACCACCATGGGATTTGGGTTTGCAGAGCTTGTCCCAAGCTACCAGAGCCCATTTCTTTTTCTCTTCCCCTTTTCCCCATAGAAAATCCCTTTGAATATTCCTGATTTGTTGTAAGACTCCTATTGGTGCTAGAAGGGATGATAACATGTAGATTGGGATGGTTTGAAGCACTGCCTTAGTGAGGACTAGCCTCCCTGCTAAATTCAAGGATCTACTTGTCCACTTGTTGACTTTGTCCTTCAATTTATTCATTACAGACTCCCAGATGTTCTTACTTAGCAGTTTGTCAGTGAGGGGTATTCCCAGATATTTTGAGGGAAGAATATCTCTTTGAAAGCCTAGAATTTTGGAGAGATTTCTTTGAATTGAAATATCAGTATTGAAAAAGAAGAGCTTTGATTTTGTGAGGCTTACCTCAGTACCAACAGCCATTGCAAACTCATACAGGATTTGTTTGAAAGCTTTGGCTTACTTGACTGTGGGTGTGCCCTGCAACATAGTGTCACCCACAAATTGTTGATGGGTCAAAGTGTTCCCATTTTGAGTGAGTCTAAGTCCCTGTATTCTTCCTTCCTCCTTGGTAGAAGTGATCGCTCTGCCCAATCCTTCCATCATGAGAATGAAGAGGAAGGGGGAGAGAGGATCACCTTGTCTGAGGCCTCTCGATGGCCTGAAGGTTCTGGATGGAGAGCCATTAAGAAGAATTGAACAACTGGCAGTGGTAACAAGAGCCATGACCCATCTTATCTAGTTATGGTCAAAGCCATATGCTTTAAGAACTTCCCTGATGTAAGACCAGCTTAATTTATCATAAGATTTCACTATGTCCAGCTGTATTATCATACCTGCTTGCTTATTGGTCTTGAGTGAATGCACCACTTCATGAGCTTGAAAGATATTGTTGAGAATTTGTCTACCTTCCACATATTGAGTCTGCTCCTCTGACACAAGTGTTGGAAGAAGGGGTTTGAGTCTGTTAGCAATTACTTTGGAAATGATTTTGTACACCAAATTGCATAAAGCTATGGGCCTGAATTTGTTTGGAGTAATGGCTTTTTCCTATTTGGGGATTAAGGCAATGAAGGATTCATTAAGCGCTCTTAGAATTGTTTTAGAGTTTCTCGAGTCCTCCTCCATAGCTAGAATGTCATGTTTGACTATTTCCCATCTGGGCCTGGAGCTTTCCCATTGTGCATCTCTTTGATTACCTCATTGACCTCTTCCTCCATCACTAGCCTATTGAGATTATGATTGTCTTCCCTGGTTACCAGTTTTGGAATATGCTGAGTAAATATTTTAGTAAATTGAGATCTGTCTGCCATGGTCTTATCTACAATACTTTGAAAATGTTGAACCAGTACAACTTCCATTTCCTTATGAGTATCTTGCTCTATTCCTTGAGGATCTATAAGTTTTGTGATCCTGTTATTAGCCCTGTGTGCCATGGTGGACTTGTGAAAGAATCTTGTGTTTCTCTCCCCTTCCTTGATCCATTGCACTTTGGATTTCTGTCTCCAGAAGATTTCCTCCTGCTGGCATCTGTTATCCCATTCTTGTTGAAGTGAGTCCACTTGCCTTTTCCTTTCCTCTGTGAAGCCTTCTGTGATGAGAATTTGGTTAATTTCTCGTAATTTCTTTTCCACTTCTCCTTTGGCTTTGAAGATGTTGCCAAACTCATTTTTATTCCATTCTTTGAGCTTTCTCTTGATGTGTTTGAGTCTATGATGTAGTAGGAACATTTTTTTGCCTTGTATGGGTATTTCTTCAGTCCACCAATTTCCAATGTTGGTGGGGAAATCAAGATAAGTGAGCCAGACATTTTCAAACCTGAAGGGTCTGTTCCTCAGGGTTCCAATAAAGGAAGCTTCCAGTTGGATGGGCCAATGGTCCGAGCCTCCAAAAGGGAGGATGAAAGCTGTCATGATACGACCGGTGAGAAGGAGATCCTCCAAAATTATGAATCTGTCTAATCTTGAGGCTACTTGTGAAGTTACCCCTCTTTTGTTGTTCCACGTGAAAATTCCATTTATTGTATCCATATCCACCAGTCTCATATTGTTAAGGAAGGCCTAGAAGGCTATTCAGTCTCTCCCAAGTGTTTTGGTTCCTCCTTTTTTCTCTGTGAGAGATTTGATCATATTGAAGTCCCCCGCAGTGTCCAGGGCATTGCTGGATGTCTTTCTCTCATTTCCTCCAGAGAGGTGAGGAGCCTGAGTTTATCATCTAGTAGTTGAGGGCCATAGACATTAGTGATCATGTAACAATCCATGTCTCCCACAGGTTGGATAACCAAAGAAAAGTGGTTTCTAGATGCCTCAGCATCCAGGATTCCAAATTTCTGAGGATTCCATAGAGTGAGAATTCCTCCAACTGAATTCGCTACTTTGACTTCTAGATACTCATACTTAATTAGCCATTTGCTATGCTTTTCTCTAATCTTATTTACTGAGCATTTTGTTTCCTGTATGAACACCATATCAGGTTCTCAATCGTTTTAAATTTGATATAATACACTTTTTTTTTTAAATGTAACATAATCTCTTTTTAAAACTTATATGTTTTTCTATAGTGGGAAAACCTATCATAATTCAGTTGTCAAACCAACAATCTGGTTGCTATCCGTGAATGTAGGCTGACTCATCTCCATTATTCAAGGAAAACCACGTCCCCTGGAATGACCCACTTTGATCCGTAAGGGGACAAGTTTTCACTCCTGCTAGATGCCTTTGGATCTTGGGTTGTTAACATATTTCCTTACATTAGCCAAGAAAAAGTAGTTTTAATGCATACTCTTCTTAATTCTCAATTATTTATTATTCAGTTGATGTTTAAATTTTTAAATTCTTTAATATGAATAATTATAAATAAAATTTAACTAATTTCCTTTTAAATAATTAAAGAAATTATATATATTTTTAATTCAAAAGTTAACTTGGATAAATAAAATATTAAAAGATTTTACAAAATAGTTAACTTATAAGATTTTGAATAAATAATAGATAATGTTTGGCTGCATCATTTCTTGATATTTAGGTCGATAAGCGTTTCTCTATAGGGTTGGGGTGGGCATACATTGTTCACCTGGCCAATAACATGCCTTCATTATTGTCCTCCTCCTTCCAATTAGAAATGTGGCAGTATAAACAATGTCTTTGCACCCATCCATCATGTGTCCGTTCAAATCCACAACGTGGTTTTCTAGCATTCTTTGTATCTGACCATTTTTCGGCCTTCTAATCCTTTCTCAGACAAATTCCCATCTGGTGTGGTTGCAGCTACAAGCAATCTCAGACTGGACCAGTTGCTTATCGTTGGTATACTGGTACTTCAAGGAAATAGTGACTCCCATTCTCCCTGCGATTCATGGCACGATCGAGTCCTGTCAAGCCCATAACATCTTGTTCATATACATTCATCCCTCTTATAAATACCCTTCCGACTGCGGTATGTAGAAAGAGTTGTGGAACGATATCATTCACGACGACACTTTGGAGGCCGAGCTAATGCCTAAGAATTTGAGAATTTCTTACAAGGTTTGAAACCATGTTGAAAAACATTAATACTATTAAAGAATGATAGAACCTAGGAGTATTTGAGAATTTCTTACAAGGATTGTAACCATGTTGAACAACATTAATACTATTAAAGGAAATTTTGAGAACTTTTTAAAATGTTCTTTACTTGGAAAATATAATTTCTAATTCTCCTAGTTGTGATGATTTATAAGTATAAGAGTTTATTCCCAGTGTTTAGGAGTTTGTTGAGGTCACGTTGGTTGAGAGATTCTCTCCAATTAGTTAGCTTCCTAAATTGGTGTGGTGTGATTGAGATATTCATTCAATCAAAAAAATTTATGTCCAAGATAGATTAGTTATCTTGAGACATAGCTTCTTACATTTATATTGTATTTTTTTATGTGAATATAATTTTGAATACCTTATGAAAATTTAAGTTGGTATCAAAGCTAGTATGGGACTAGGCTTGGCCCTTATGGGAGGGCCGAGGGAAATATAAAGTATATATGTTTGTTGTTGTGTTTGTAGTAGATGTTTGTCCATCCATTACAAAAGGAGATGAAATGTTTGTGGGGGAGTGCATGAACCTTTGAGTGCGAGTTACAACCTTTCAGAAATGTTGCGTATGAGTTCAAATTGTGCGAAGATTTAAGACTGGTGCTGGACAGCCTCTATGTGGACAACGATTGCCAACTCTGTGCGTTGTTGCTACACGTAGGATAAGCACACCAATATTGCTGCGTGTGGAGAAGCTCTGAGTGCTCGATCCCAGTTTTGTGTGTTGGTCAGAATTCGTTGTATTATATTATATTAAACCAACAATCTATATTAATAGGCATAGTACCTCTGGACTAGTTCTCTCCATGTTTGACCTAGAGCGATGTTTTTTAAACAAAACATGCACACTGGAGAGAAACTGGAGGATGGAGCGAGGAAGTATTTTCAACCATTGATATGTGCAGTGGATTTTTTCCATAACCGTGGAGTCGAAGAATTTGTTGTTAGATGACAAAAGCAATATGAAGGTCTACGAATTTGGCCTCAGCATGGATCGAGCCAATGTATTATGTTGATTTGAACAAAGAACAGTGCCGCGGGTCATGGAAAGGATCTTCCTTGTGAAGCTCAGTGAATTAAAAATGTCATGAAAAAACGTAGAAGTTCTTCACAATGTTGGACTCCACCAACAATGATTAGATTATGAAAATCTTCGGCCATGGTAAAATGAAAAGATTTTTTTATGAATTTACTTGGACTTTGGGAACATAAACACGTTGAGCCTAATCAATTCAATATAGAAATGCAATTGGTTAAAAGTGGTTATAATGGTATGTTTAGAAACTTCAAAGAAGAATAGATTAATAGTGATATTTATACATGTTTTGGAATTAGAAGCATTTACATTGAGTTTAGATAATTTAATGGAGTGGTTTGTTAGAATTAGTTACTCTAAAAAATCACAGGTAAATGCAAGGCAACTATTAAACCATAAAAATAAGGAGGACCAAAGGCACTCCATGGTGGATAATAAGGTTGAAGTGCAACAGATATTGGTTAGTGTAATAACATTAGTGAAAATTAGGTGGTGATGGACATCAAAGCGAAAATTTGTGTGAGGTTGTGGAATAGACTCATAATCATGGTGTGTCTCATGCATGTATTAGTAAGCAAGTTTGTGATGTTTTATAGTGGTCCTTGAAAGAATTGTAATAGCATGTACTTGAGTCAGTGGTAATGTAAGTGTACCCCTTTAAAGTTTATGGTTATCTTAAAACTACTTTGTAAGTGTAGGTTTGTGGTAAGCCAACAACCATTTTCTAGTGTAGGTTTGTGGTAAGCTAGCAACCACTTGTGAGAGTGAAGTGGACAATGATTCTTAGACCATGGTTTAGAGACAGAGGAGAAACCCAGGGCATGGTCGAGGGTCTGCTGAAAAAAACCTGAGCATGAATTAGGTTAAGCGAATAAAACCTAGAGCATGATTATGGGTATTTCGAGAAAACCCATGTTGATAATGATGGAGGGGGACTTGCAAATATAGGTACATGTATGCAGATACAATGGTTCACTGAACCATGTATACAAAGGACATCCTAGCAGACTAGCGGTTGTGGTGGTTAGGTACCCATGCATTTTGGTGGATGGTTGTTCCTTTATATGGATGTCAACATTTTTTTATTGTGTTTGTAAACACCACATTGGACCACAACTAGACTTTACTTATTGAGGTCGAGACAAGTAGTCATTAAGGGGGATACTTAGAAAATATAATTCCTATTTGTCTTAGTTGTGATGCTTTCTAAGTATAAGAGTTTGTTCCTAGTGTTTAGAAGTTTGTTGAGGTCTAGTTGGTTGAGAGATTATGTTCAACTAGTTAGCTTCCTAGATTGGTGTGTGGTTGAGATATTCACTCAACTAAGAGATTGTATGTCCAAAATAGAGTAGCTATCTCAAGACATATCTTATTTTATTTATATTGTATTATTTTTTTTATGTGAATATAATTTTAAGTGACTTATGCAAATACAAGTCTGGGATGTAGGAAGAGTGGTGGAGTAGTGCCTTTCACGATGACACTCTAGAGGTGGAGCTAATGCCTAAGAATTTGAGAATTTCTTACAAGGTATGAAACCATGTTGAAGAACATTAATACTATTAAAGAATGATATCAACATAGTGTTGGAAATAATACTGAGAGGGGGGGG